>JAUMJJ010000184.1:3197500-3280000 GCA_033556795.1 Tapera naevia | reverse complement strand
TAGGGGAAAATTAAATCAGCAGTTTGAGACAGTCTTACCCTTTTGAGCAACTTGAGGCAAAAAGACTAAGCAACATCATATAATTTGTTCAGAAGATTTAAATGGAGCTACTGTTCCAGCTCCTTATCCCTATTAACAGGTACAACGACAGTGATTTCTTAAATAAGTGCTATGTTCATCACAGAAGTAGCCCTTCGGGACTTCATAAGGGTATTGATGTGAATTTACTTCAGTGATGACTCTAATGCAGACAACACAACTGCCCTGCAAGGGGCCTCAGCTTGCTTTTACTCTCTCTGGGTAGGTCTGCACTTTCCTGTTGTTTCCTTTGCCCAAGATGTCACAGCACCACCTTGGTAACACGTCTGAGTATATCAAGGGCCAGGGGAATTCTGTTATGTAAACACATCATTTATTACTATACACAGCAATGATTACCTGACACCAAAGCTCACCGAGGCGTCGCTGGGTGACTGCGGAGTGGGCGGTCTTACGGGTAAAGAGCTCCATCGATTGACCAGAGTATGGAGAGGAGACAGTGACAGGGAAGGGTGTTCTATCAATACCTTCACCACATTAAGGAAAAAGCCTCCCACCCAAAACACAACTTAAATATAGATATTTTCCTCATCTTCTCCAGAACTGCAACAAAACTGCAGAAGTGGTAATAGTTCTGTCTTGCTTTTTAGCACCAAAATTTGAGAGCAGAGCACGCAGCAACCTGTGGTCACAGGTAAGCCAAGGGTGGTCTCTCTGTCAGTGTCACCAGCTCTATCGAGGCAGAGAATTATGGGATTTGGAGAAGGAATAAGACAATCACTTTCTCACCATGCAGGCCACTGAAATAGAGATGGTGGCCCAGAGACCAGATTCATTAATTTACGTAGAGAAACAAATTACCACAGCAGTACCAAAAGGGTTGCAATGGAGATTTAAGGAGTGGACAATAAAAAGCATAATTCTGCATCTGAATACTTACAGGAGCAGCTTCCATTTCACCAGACATTATGCTCTAAACCAAAAAATTCACTTTACAGGAGCTGTGGGAGACACCAAAGTGAAACACAATTTTTAAAAAGTCACAGTGGACGACACAAAGAAAATGTAGTACAAAGGCTTCATTTCTGCAGAAAGAAAGAACTGCAGAAAGAAATCCAAATCTTTAAAGAGAAAGTATTCTGATTAATAAAATACACTTAAAACCAAATTGCCTGTAAGCACAATGACATCAGGCTTCCATATAAAATAGGTGCCCGCTTTAGTAGCACATCTCTGCAATGACCTTGATTAAAACCAAGAAGCAATATGTACCCAAATAACTTTGTGTGCAGGTTAGACATGGAACTGTTCATGTGTTTAGCAGCAGTTAGTCTGAAGACCTCACCCACAATCTGCATGTCTTCCAAGCAGGAAGAGTAAGAGGGAGTAAGAATTAAAAGACAAAGTCTTTATGAAATGCGTCTGTTGGAAATGTCTGTCAGAAAGACTCCACACAGATACGTAATTTTTCCATAATGTGATATTTGGTTTTTCATTAGAAATCTTTTGTTTTACGAACGGACTCTAAAGAGATCTATGATATTGAGAGACTAATATTGTTTTCAGGCACTTACACTCATTGTTTCTGGAATATGAGAAGAGATTATGGTAATTAAATAATTTTAAAATATTTGACATCTAACATAGAAAGTTTTACCATGAAACAATACTTAATGTAGCCTAAATACACACTTGCGGCAAAAGCTGGTCTGTTTTGACTCATTACAGACTTTAGTTTAGACAGAGGTCGAGGCCTGCTGGACCCAATTAAGGTCTCACAAGAACATTTCTAGAAACCATGCAGACAGAGTGGGCTGAGGAGTCTTCACATCTGGAAAGGGAGAGTTGAGCAGTCACAGACAATGAATCCAGACTTGAGGACGCTGGAGACAGACTGACAGGCTTGTGCCTTCCAGGCCTGCTTAGTAGAGCCTTTTGGAGGGTGCCCACTTTACCTGTTTCTTGGAACAGGCTTCCCAAATGATTTCTGGGTTGGTTTGTCTGTCCATACTGTTAGCTCTTCACATGGAGTGTGAAGGAGTTGATGAACGATCAGAAAAAGAAGCGATGATGATTTTAAGATGCTTTCATGATTTATCGAGTTCGGTCCAAAACAGACATCACTCTTGCACTTTAGTTTTAAAACATTTAAGGGCTGCAAGAACTACAGAAAACCAAGATTCCTATAAGGACTTTACTGGTTTCAGGCTACCCAGAAATCCTGCTTTACACAAAAAAAAACAATTCCTTAGAAAACTAGTTAATATAGCTTCTACTGACCAGGTGCCTGAGAGAAGAAACGAGGCCATTCTGAAGGAGGACATTGCTCTTTAGAGACAAACAAAAATTGGTACGATTCCTACTCACCAAAAATTTACTATGCCATATGCAGACAAGTTGAGGTATCTCAGCATCTGGAAAGGGAGAGCTGAGAGGCCATGTGCAATGAATCTAGAATCCTATACCAGGTTCACAAGGGAAGCTTTAAAAACAAAGTTTGAGCAAGTGAAAAGATGTTGAGTGCAATAAAGAGAAACAAAGAGGGTGAACAAGGGCACAGCTGAGCTGAGGCTGGAGCAGCTCTCAGTGCAATGTGAATTTTGAATCTGGTTGGGCAAGAAGAAAATCTTAGGTAACAGGAATACTCCAATACATATCTTCAGACTATGGTCAGGAATTTTTGAATGGTTTTCAAAGAGGGGCAGTGGAAAAGAGAACTCAGAGAGGAGAACACTAAAAGTAGCTGAGGTAACAGTTATAAAGGAAATGGGTGAGAATTCTGGCAAGAATAGGAAGGAACACGTGGCATCTGCTGATATGAAGCACAGAAACAGGGCCTGATGAAAACGTATTAAAAAAAAATAAGAGAAGAGCCAAAGTTTATAAAGCTTCTATGATGGGGAAGAGAGAGTTGGAGGACAGAGAAGCAGGATTATTTGGCCCTATGAGTGGAACTGGCAACCCTTGCCTAAGCGGGAGTGTCTTCGGAGATCTGTCTCCTGTTTGTTTTCTCCTGTGTGCTGAGTTCTGCCTGGTGTTCCGTATGCTCAGTGTGTGCATTGGCTATTAGTGCATTCTTTCTACATAATTTTTAATTTCTGAACGGGACCAATGTTACTTTTTAGGAACTTAAGCTACAATAGTAAGATGACAGAAGCTAGAGAGAGAGTGTCAGGAAAATGTCCAAAAATTCATTACTCCACGGCCTTCAGGCCTTCTTCAAAAAACACAAATTCTGCTCAGCTCAGTTGTAACTGGTTTGAAACTCATCCTTGATCACCAGGAACAGCAAAGGCACTCCACCCTCTCATTTCTCTGGGCAGTGTACAGACTCTCTTCACTGAGTTCTCCTCCCCTCAAGCACTCCTCTGGTAAGGTTACCAATATAAAAGATCTATGGGTGAGACCAATAATGTTATGTTGCTGTTCAAAATACATCAAGATTACAGTTTTCATAAAAGTAGGGCTCAGAAATCTCCTCTCTCACAGAACAAGACCTCCCAGAAGGGATAAATTCTGTTATTAGACTGTGAGCCTGGATATACACATTTCCACCAATACTTAAAGCCTGGCATTAGTCACATACAATCTGGGTAAGAATCTGGTAGAAGAGTAAATATGGCAATCCATAACCTTTCCCCCCCTTTTTTTTTTGGGCCATGATAAACTTATTTCTCTCTAGCAAATACAGGATTTACAATAGATTTTAAAGCAGTATCTTTAAAGTGTTAGCATTTTTCTCTATAATGGAATAAGCGCTCCTAGAAGAAGACTATAATCCAGATCCACAGTGAATCAGTCCATATCAATCCCACATTAGAGCTTGTGAATGTCTGCTGACATCTCAGCTGCACAGATCACAGCACGTGGCCCTGCCTGTTTGCTTCCCGAGTGACCCATCACTCGGTTCATCCCAGAGCACTCCCACATTTCCAAGGAAGCTGTCCTACTTCTGAGCATCGAGGTGCTACCGGCCCTGTAGCAAAGAGTGAACTCAAATGCCACGTAACGTTTAAAATGGGCTAAACCAAAGAAACAAAAATCTGTTAATCTAAGTGGATTCTTTCCAGCAATCTCCCACCCCTGTAGGACAGAATATGCTCTGTGTCCTCTTTGGCAAATAAGTTTGTGTGAGCTGAGAAACCAACACTGTATAAACAGAAGGACCCAGTAAAGCCACTGGGCCTGAATCATGGTTGCCAGCAGGAGGTTCCCTCAGATTGTAACAGACTTGGATCATGCCTGTTACTGGCTTGGAGATGCAGGGCCTATAAAGCAACAGAAAAGTGAATTTTTATTGAACAAATTATCTCAAGACCTTGAAAACTTGTAGAGCAGTCTTTGCTATTTAGTTTTTCTTTTACTGGGAGTAGTAAATGAGAATCTTCTGCATAGTTTATGGAATGTGTTTGTGCTTAGTGCTCAAAAAAGACACACTGTAAGGCAACCAGGGCCTTTTATAAAATGTTATTGACCTGTTGGGAGCAAAGGAGGAAGAAAAGAATCAGAGAAAGAGAGGCAGAGGGACAGCAAGCGGTGCACACTTCTGTTAACATACATGATGGCCAACTGCATCACATGCAATTAAGCAATGCACAGCTGTAGTCACACACGGAGTCTCTTCTGTGCAAGAGCAGTTTATACAGCTGCTCGTGGTGACTCAGGAGCCACCAATGCAAACACACGACTGCATTATGCTTACAGATCTCCTGCAGAACCCTCTGCATTTCTATGGGCTCTATTACACCCACTCAGAGCCCGATGACAAATTATGTCGATTAATCTCTTCTTAAAAATATGTGGAGCTTTTAACAAAGTGTACATAAAAGGAGCTGCTGGTTGTTTTTCACTGTTAGTAATGATTCCTTTTAAAACCCAAAGTTTAGAAGAGTTGCAGGGCGTGCTGCTAGGCTTTCATTTGTTTTATGAATAAAACTCCATAGAATAGACTGTCGCTGCCAGAGGGTATTGCTCCTGCCTGACAGGTACAGTGACAGACACAAATTTTCTATCTCTGAACAGTACTGCAGATACTATCAACTGAGACAAAGAGAACAGAATGTATGACAATCGTTCAGACTCACAGCAGAGATTTGTAGCTCTCTACTAAGTATGCTTCCCACCAAACAGACTACGCTGTCCTAGGGCTACGTGGAGGAGTTATATTTTCTTTGAAAATTCAAGGGCATTTGGTTTTGTTTTCGCTCTACTTGAAAGATTGTTTTGTTTGTTGGTTACAGCTAAACAGGTGTGGAGTCCAGGCTTTTTTATTTTTGCCAATAAAATGACTATTAACTGACCACTTGTTCTAGAACACCAACAATACAATTTGCAGTGAATATTTTAAATAAACATTTTTCTCAGGTCAGTTTTCAGAAATCCAGTAAATAATATCCAGAAATGAATGCAACTCCCTCTCCCTCACTCAGTACTGGCATTTCTAAAATGCCTTTCCCAGTGATAAAACGGAAAAAACCTTGGGACCAGTCCAGCAAGGACAGGCAAATCTCCCTTTTCCTCTAACGTTTAATCTGCGGCTGCTGGGGCAGAACACCCATTTAGATGTCCCAATAAAGAAAAACAAAAGAAAGCATTTTGTTAAAGAAGCAGATTGTTCAAGGGAGCCTACAGAAGGCAGTGATAGCACTCTGCAAGCACAGCTCCAGACTCTGGCCCATTCCTTCCACCCCTCCAAAGAGTATTTCTGCTCCTGGTGACCCCATGACCATTAAACCAGTGTCTTTTAGCAGATGAATCTAAATACACAGCAGCTTCTGGAAGAGGATGAAATTCTTGACCCCAGTCCACTACAGCCCTTTACAACAGGGGACTTTGTAAGTCAGTATCCAGGGTTGGATTCAGCAGTGAATAAACTGAGGGTGCACCTGATGCTCCAGTCTCCCCTTTCTGTGTCCCACTGAGGAAACAGATCATTGTCAGTGCAGGACCTTTTCATGTTGGCTTTTCTAGAGCCATATAAACTGAAATCCAGTAGTCCAGCTAAGAGAGAAGATGCATGGGCTGCTTGCAGGAGAGCAGCTCAGCAGGGGGGATGCACTTTCCGTCTGGCAAGAGGACTGGAACATTTTAAATCTCCGCTTGTATTTGAAGAGATCACCATCAGCAGCATTGCCCACTGAGCGAGATCCAACGTTAATCCTACTTAGGATCTGGTTTCCAAAAGGAGTAATAAATACGATGTTTTCTCATAATAGTCTTCAAACTTCCAACTATTTTCAGCTTTGTAAGCCAGATGTGATCATGGATTTTTAGCAACTCTCAATAGATTGCTCTTCCACGTGTTTTTCAAGCTCACATGAACTTTTAGCACCCAGAGCAACGTCTAACAGCGAGTTCCATAATTCCACTACATAGTGAGGCTACTACATTGTTTTACTACTCATTTACCTGTCTCCAGCCTTATTTGATGCCTTCAGCACTTCCACAGAAATGATGGAGGTTAATCTTGGCCAGGCATTTCGTTCCAACTCTTACTTTACTCTTGAGATTTGAGCAATGGAAATTCACCCAGTATCCAACATCTTCATGCTGCAGGCAGGCTCAAATGACAAAAAGTATCACAATTAGCAGGCAGAAATCCATAGAGCTGGAAATCCATCATTTCCTCTGTGAGCAGACTTCAATCCTCTCTGATTAAATCAAAATTACAGTAACTCCACAACCAGCTAAGCTGTCCCAGCAGCCGACACACATTCCAGAAAAGAATACTTCAGCCCACTACCATACTGAGCTGCCCCCTTTTAACTTCCAACACTGAGCACTGAGGTCAGTTCTGGATTAGATTGTTGTTGCAGAAAACTACTTCGGAGCTCACTTACAATTCACTTTCTCTAAAATTAACCTCGAGCCTTCCAACAGCTCTCATCGTGTGACTCATCTCATTGCTCTTGGCACCAGAGCTGGGTTTATAAGGAACTGTATTGTGTTTCAGTGCCAGCAGCTCCATTTATTATGTTACAGGCATAATCAAAACTTTTCACAGTATTTTTTTACTGTTTTCATTATATTTAACTCTCAGACTCATCACATAATTTGAAATTCCAAATTGGGAATTCTACTGTTGCTACAACCATTCGGGGATTTCCCAAGACCACATTCAAAACAGAACCATTATCAAAGTCTTAAGGAAGGATACAAACTCCATGGCCTTCTCACTGAATTGCCAACGTTTTTCAACTGAACACTGAGCCAATTAGGGAAAATACTGAGTGTAATTAACCAAATAAGTACAAGCCTCCAACGACAATGAATTCTTCACAAGATCAAAGAAGCAATAAAACGGTAGTGCATTCCAAAGCCTCAGACTATTATAAACCATTTTCTAATAGCCACGACCAAGAAGTAGTACTCAACGTTGTTATACATAACCACACATAACCATAATGAAACTACCTGAAAAGCCAAATAATTCCCAAATAATGCAAGAAAACAGTTGCTTTTCTATATGTCATCCACTCGTGAGACACAACATCGGTAGTAAATGAAAATACACAATAACCCAGAGTGCAGCCCAAGTAAGAAAGCCTTCAAAGCCTAATCCCACATGTGCATGCAGGTATGATGCCCTGTTTCCAAAACACTAAAGAAGGACCTGATAATCTCTGCGAACTGCACTTCTCCTCTTCCATAAGCAGACAGACGCCTTCCTTCTCTCTCCCAGTCTGCCCAGTGAGGTTCCTCTCCTTTCCAGCCCCCGTCCTTCGCGCACGTTGAGCTCTCTGCTGTAGATTGTTTGCACCACTCAGTTCAGATTTCATGCTCAGTTACGGTTTCTCTAAGAGTTTTAATTTCCTGAGAGGCAGATGTCCATACTCTGAAAAGGAATTACGGATGGTATTAGGAAATGATGATCAAGGAGTATTACATGTCTGTTGTGTCCATTCTGAGAGCCCGGACAATTTGAATGGAAACCTCCTAAATCTTTGCTGAACCATTCTGTAATACAACCAGAAAACATTTAATGTGAATCTGTCTCATACTTGTTCCTCTGCTGCAGGTGACACCGTAGGGACTGGCATTCTCTAAACACGTTAGGGATGGAAAAATAAATTAATAAATAAAGGTACTTTGTTATAAACAGTTAGGGTCATTATATAGACTAGCTGACACATCCCTTAGGATCAAAACTGGTCCAGAAGGCAGGGTGCCAGCTCCCCAGTGTGGCCCAACTTGACCTCTGGCAATCTGAGGCAACAAAACCCGCTGTCACTAACAACACACAACTAACCAGGTTCAACAAATCCAAGGACGTGATTCCTAAACCTACGTGGACATTATCTCTAGATTTTATTCATGTTACTCAGAAAATCTTTTCTAATAAACAACATAGACCAGGAGCCTGGAAAAAGCACGTCAAGCTCCTCTGCAGAACACCGATCAATACTCAAATGTCACTTGTGTGGAGGAGAGTAACTGTGTCGTGGTAGTGAATAAAGCAATTTCTGTCTTTGATTCTTCAGTGCCTGTGTTGGAAAGAACCACTATGCTGATACAGTAGTTGCACTGTGATTTTAAATAAGGTGAATACTAACCCCAGCCATATGCTAGGAATGCATCTAACAAAATAACTGTTACTCCTTATGAATCACATGTAAAATACTCATTCTGAGTCACAAGGGAGTCTGCACTGCCCACATTCGTATTTGTGAATCATGTCCTCATCTTCCACTCTCAGTCAATGTGTGTGTGATCTATCCTCCTCTCTAAGTACCAAACTAATGAAGACCACCGAGGGAATTATTTTGCTTTTTGGTTGTTTTTTTTTTAAGACAGATTGCTGTATGCTCAACTGTGGAAAAAAAAAATCACTCAGCCCACCAAGTTTGTGTTCTGGATGGACAGAAGCCTTGCATGTGTACACATCCTTTCTAGCGCCTTCCGGTCTGGACTTCGGCTCTCAGTACAGTCACCACAGCACTCAACAGATTCTCATGTGCTCTTCTTTGATAAAGTGCATGATAACCACAGATTTAACCACTTATGCTTCCACTGCTCCTTCACCGTGCAGACAGAAGCTACTGAATACATTTCAGCTATGTAGGAGACACAGATTTTATATATATATATACCTCAATCATAAAATCACAGGCTGGTTTGGGTTGGAAGGGACCCTAAATATCTAAGTGTAGCTAAAATCTACACAAATCCATGTGTAATCTCTAAATAAAAGCTCAGATATCCTTTTTTTTTTCATGCACCCAAGCAACGCCTCTCTCCCAGGAAAGGATTATTTACCCAATATTCCCTCAGTGGCTGTTGCCTACAGTCAGCAGTCCAGTACCACATTGTTTTTATCTCTTTCTGCAGTGCCCAGGACTATTAAGAACGCCATACGAAGTTACTATCTAGATTTACAGTATCTACTACACTGACTCATTAGGCAAAAGAGCTTAAATAATTATGCTGAACTACTGCCCATGTAGCAGGTTGAACTGATGAAGACGTGGAATATACATTTTTGAGATGTCTTGAAGCGTTCAGCAGTAACGTTCACATGTTGGGCTGGGGGAGAGTCAAAATGAAGTCCAATTTACATGTTGCAAAAAGGGACTGGATGGGTAATGAGATCTGATCTCTCTGTTGGTATAGGATAGTCATGGCTTTTAACAGATTATTCTAGTGTCCATGCAGATATTTACACAGACATTGATTCCCAGTTTTTCTCCCAGTGCTCCATCCTATTTCCTGATGCTGATGGGCAGACTGCAAAGCCAACCCTCATCACTGCAGCTGATGTGTAAACCAAGAGCACGACAAAACCACTCCATAACAGAGTCTGAGGCTCTGCCACCACCACCAAGGCTGACACAAACACATCTGTCATTCCATCGCTCTTCCGACAGAATTGCTGTAGCCACTTCTGATCTTGTGATTCTTATTGCCTTCTCTTAAGAAATACTGGAGGCTGGCTCACTTCTGGCCATAAAACTCACAATCTTGAAAACCCAGGCTCTTCACTCTTGGAAACCCAGGGGGGGAAGGGTAAGGGAGAAAAAGGCAAGGTACATGAATATTCTGATGCAGAAAAAACACTCAGTTTGCAATCTAATGCCCCATTTTTACAACAACTCCCCATTAAAGATGGATATGATCTGCATATCATTAGGCTCATTTCTCTAAAATGTTGCAAAATCTGCATTCCTTTGCTTTTACCATTTTTAACCAACATAGTCCTGAACTAGGCTCATTTTTTTCAACCCATATTGACCAGGATGCTGCACGAGGAATTTCACAGTTTTTGTTTTGAGAACCTCATGCACAAACCAACAAACAGATTTTTAAAAATATTTTCATTCTGCTTTATGAAAGAAACCTACAAAGGATAGAAAAATAAAATATCCCATAAAAAACATGCAACGAAAATTGAAGAATATCAACTTTTCAGCGATGTTGATTTTTTCCCTTTTATTTGCCACTTTGCATGGTAATAAACACTGAAGGAATGGGGAAAAATATGCACATTCCCAGAACGACAACCACTGCACAACTATATATAGTTGATTAGTATATAATTGACTTTAAAAAACACAGAAAAGCAAAGCCAGATTCTTCTCTTCAGAAGCAGCTTTCACTTAAAATGGAGAAAAACGATCATTAGAAATACAAATAATGAATGTGTTCTTCTACTGCATTTATACAAAGAGTACTTTTTCATTCCACATTCTATATTACAGCTCCTCTCCAGCCTTAGCTGAGAATATCCCCAAGTCTAATGGGTTAAACGCTTATTATACTACTGTCTTATTTGTAACATAAGGCACCTACTACAAGCCTACTCTTCATGCAAAATTGCCAATTTATAGCAATATTCCTTGTTTAGAAAACAAGGCTATCCAAACACTATAATTACAATATGCACCAGCAGGCATAACCCTGCATTAATGCACAGACTCCAGATACATTCGTCAAATAGAGTTTTTTTTCTCTTTGCCTTCTTCTCAGGGTACTTTTAAGTTCAGGGACAGAGAACATGTCTTCATTAGAAACATTAACATTCACAGGCTGTAGTAAATTTTGACAGTGAAAAGGTCTCTGTAACCTTTAGTTGTGCAGAAATTTACTTCCCAAGAAAATTACAGCTGGCACTGTCTTAATTAATGCTAGCTTTCTTTTCTGAAAATTGTGGGCTTGTCAGTAAAAAAGGCAGAAAAACCTGAGTTTAAAGGACTGGACACAAAAGATGCCTAGGAATAAAGCCCTGCAAAATTTCATAATATTGCTCTGTTTTTGTTCTACAGTAAGGAGAGAAAAAGATCTAATTTGATTTTGCCAAATGGAGCAACATATATGTAATATAGAAATGATTTGCATTCGCTCTTTTGTCTTTGAGTTTTAGCACGTAAAGAGGGCTTTTTTAAGCCATTCTGTTTTAAAAGCAATAGGTCAAATAAAATCTATATCTGCAGGGGGAGGGGAAGAAGGTATGACTTCATTATTTTTTTTTTAGCATTGCTTTAAATGATCCTAGTAAATCATAGCCAACAGTAAGAACCACAGCAGTGTTTTTCATATGATTTTTAATTACCTGACATCTTTCCTCTGATTTTCAGAACAATTTCAGGACTACTGTACAAATTTATTTCTTAATATTTACCTTCTGCACGTCTCAGAGTTCTATTTTGATGGTATAAATACTTTTCCTTTGGCATACAAAGACTATTTATTTGCTGACTGAATTTTGATTTTCACACACGGTCTTTTAATTGTTTGACAGGGTGTTAAACACATCCTCTATCTCTGAACAGGCTTTTCTTACACACAGGCTAGATTATTATTATTATTAAAAGTAAATACATTTTCCTTCTGCCTTTTTTTCTCAAATATGAAATGAGCAATAACATACTTCTACACTATTTGTCACCAAGATTTCCTGGTTGTTGCTTATGCATATCCTCATAGTCTCTCTTGGAGAAGATTTACAGCATTTTGTGTCTGGAATTGCTGTGCAGTTCCCAGCTTCATCACTGGAAGCAATAAAGCTCCAGTTCCACAGGAGACTCCCAGCTACTCTAGGACATGACACCACCCTGGCACACCACGAAGCACCAATACTGCACGTCAGCTGTTCAAAACATTTTATGCAAGTTTCTACAAGCACTTTAAATTAAGGTGCCCTGTATAAATGGTTTATTCATGTTTATGAAATGATTAGTGGGTGCCACTACATCCTTTAATAACTTATTGTAAGGCATGTTATAAAATGCATCATCAATAAATGCTTAAAACGCTGCCACAGCAAGGCAATAAGCTGCTACAACAATATTTCAAGGTGTAAGTATTGTTCAAATAGTTTGTCTGCTGTTTCAATGCATACTTCCAAGTTTTTTTATAAGCGTGTTATCGAATGCTATATAAATAATAAAATATTTATAAATATCACCTTAATTTAAAGCATTACTGCGTTTCTGTAACTTTAATGCATGTGCCACGTAGCCAGAAAGTACAGAAAGGTTCAGAAGAGAAACATCTCTGTCTTAGATGCAAATCTCTGTATTATCACTTCAAGCCAGAAACAAATCACAGCATCTCCCAGACACGGAGGTTGTATTTTCAAGGTCTGAACCATTCATTGGTTTAAGAATCATCATGAATAATGAAAAAAAAACCCCAAAAGCAGGCACCTAAAGCCTGAAGTTCTGTAAAAAAAGGTCACACACAAAATGGTTTGGTTGTTTGTAACACCTGGCAATGTTGCTGCTATAATCAAATCCCAGTGTGGGTTATGGAGCCCATATGGACAATGTAGGATTAGGGCTGCTCTCTGCTTATTTCCTTACTGGAAAAACATCATGGACAAAAGTGACCAAAAGAGTGCAGTCATGAAGCAGGCACTGATAGGGACATCAGCTTATGCATTTATCTACTCCTCAACCCAACCACAAGGAGCACAAAGCCTTAAGTGATACTCCAAAAGGGAATACAACCTCTGGAAGAGAAAGCCAAGAGCATAACGAGGGGATCTAAGGAGGCACTGGCGTAAGAGGTGCCGTCCAGCTTCCCTTGCTCATTCTCAAATTAACTCAACTTCCATAAGCGAGGAGACGCAAGGAAAACACTTCTAGATGTCGGCTCAAAGCAGCATTGCCATTCCTTTCTGTGAGACCCCCTGTGACCCTGGGCTGTTTATTTATGGACAGACCACGAGGAGCCTTTGTTCCAGGGTGAGGACACTCAGTACAGCCAAAGAGAGGCAGGAAAAGGAAGACTTTACAGTTGAAGAAAAAAAGGTTGAAAGGCAGCTCATAAGAACATCTGCCCTATGGCAGCTCTCTACGTAAGGGGATGGCACGGATCATTAGTTCATCCTTGCCCAAATGCTGCTGGTCCACAAGGAGGCTGTTGTCAGCACTTGGTACACCCCCCCAATCCATGGAGATCCAAATGGTAACCAGCACGCCCACCCCCCCACTTCTGGAGCCTGCACGGTGGCTCTGAGCTCAGGCAGGGCCATCTGAGAGGAGGACACACAAACACTGCTCTGCCCTTTCTGCTCTCCCAGATGACCACACAGAATACTCAAGCCCAACCTTGTCTCCTTCAACCACCACCCCAACCTCTCAAAGCTGTGCTGCTGCCAGAAGACACCTCATGCCTTGCTGCAGGGACAAAGTTAGCTCATGAAGGAGTCATACAAGAAGGCCTCAGGACCAATGTTCTTCTTTTCCTTTCCACAACAGTTATTCCTCATTGGACACGATGGGCTGTAAACTTATTAAACCACTGAATATTCTTCTTCTAACATATCAGGGTACATAAAGCAACTCTCAGCAATTAACATGCCTCAATTTGTATTCCGTAAATTTATTTTCTCAAATATTTCCTTCTTATGGCATGATTTATTAAAGAATAAATTCAAACACTTGGTTCTTAGATCCTGACCCTCTAACCACTCACTTATGTGCACATCTCTTGCATGGGTTCTTTGAGAGTCTAGCAGTCTCAACTTGTGATTTATCTTGTATTAATAATGTTTCTAGGTTTTTTTGGTGCTGAGAGTTTCTTTCTTGTCAGCTTCCAAGTAGTACAGAGACATCTCTGCTATTTTTTCTTTCAATTTAGAAGTTGTAACAAGGTAATTTTTCAGATGTTTTTCCAAACAGACCTTATTTAATTTCAAATATTTGTATAAAATTACTTATATGGACATGTATATATGAAGATATGTATATAGATTTATACAAAAAATTACTCATAGGTTACTATGTTTACTTGCTTTATTATTTTTATCGAAGGACTGCTTTAAACTGTAGTGTCCTATCAAGTCCTAATAAAGTTACTCCCACAAACTATTTCTGCCTCCTCACAAGGGTAAGACTGTCCTTCTCACATTTCTGCAATCTGGCCGTGGGGTCTCTTCTGTTCTCCTGGCCTGTGGGCTGGGCACAGCTGCTCTGCAGGAGCACAGAGCAGGAGTAAGGATCTAAGGCTGGGCTGCAACTAAGGATGCTGTGAGAGAAGCTTGGTAGAAATCTAGATTCAGAGGAGCCTTTATGGATAGGACTACAGTAAAGCTGGGGAGGCCCTCATTATCCAGGAGTGCACGGACAGGATGAGGTAGAATGGCTTTAAAATGGGAGGGGGAAGATTTAGGCTAGATATTATGAAGAAATTCTTCTCAATGAGGGTGGGGAGGCCCTGGCCCAGGCTGCCCAGGTAAGTGGTGGCTGCCCCATCCCTGGAGGTGTTCAAGGCCAGGCTGGATGGGGCTTGGAGCCCCCTGATCCAGTGGGAAGTGTCCCTGTCCATGGCAGGAGTTTGGAACTGGATGGGCTTTGAGGTCTCTTCCAACCCAAAACATTCCACGATTCTATTGTTCACTGATGCCAAGCAGCTGACTGCACAATGACACTCTGGTGCATCTCCCTTAAGAGAAGGGAACTGACCCCCATCTTCAACCTCAGGTTTGTGCCACTGCTTTCTCTGAAGCAAGAAGAATGAGGAGGCAAGATAAGTCCACTCTAGTTTATTATTTCGTGCTGCTGTTCTGTGGCAAGCTCAAGACTCAGATCTGACAGCTGTGAAGTATTTTTACTACCACTACCCTCTGGCCGTTTGGCAGATGTTTCTGACCATTCTGATGCAAACTTAGAGGGCTTTTTAATTTGTCCAGTGGACTCCTTATGAATAAATTTAACTGTGTGCCTACTTGATGTTTTCCTTTCACTCTGGCTTCACTTAAAAAAATCAAAATAGATACAAGATATTTACTTACTCTTGTTTAAAGAATGGAGTCTTTGTATTACACATATTTCCTGTTAAATTGTTACATATCTACTTCAAAAAAATCTCCAAGTGGACTTGCAGACACTATCTTCTAGCAACATGCATAACTAATGCTTCATTCTATTCTTTTGTGCTTGAGATCCTCGAAAATATTTTCCAAGGAAATCCTAAATTTCTGGTGCTCACACACACTGTCCAATATCTTCCCGTTAAGCAGACAGGAGCCTAGGGCCATAAAAGTACAACGTGGTATTTTTGCCTGACTATTGTTAACATGTGACACTTCTATTTGCCCCAAGATAATATACAAATATGTTTTAGAGATTGTCCTAATGATAATCATGATGTTTCATCTTGCCCTTCTAATAAGAAATTTAGCCTCCTAGCCTACCCCCTCGTGACCCACTCCCCACTCTTACTGTGCCTGACATTCAATTTGGAGAATTTAATGTCAGCAAGAAATCCATACGCACTCCTGAGAGCAGCAGGCTGCCCCTTTGGATTTATTTTTAGGTTCCAGTAGAATAAAGTGATATTTTCCTCCTTCAGTAATTTCTTTCATATGCATTTCCCAGCTTTCCAATGTTTACAAAGGAGAAATTTATGTTTCATCTTACTGAAAATGTTTTTGTGTTCAAACTGAACGTGTACGGCTAAGTACAGTGACATTGGTAAGATTTGTTGTGCAGCTCCACAAAGGAGAAATTTCTGTGGTAGAAGAGTCAAAAAGAAGTTTACATTTTGAGCGAGGCAAAGCTAATACTGCAGATACTGTGAGGATATTTATATTTTCCAGAGCAATCTGTTCTTCGCCTGTTTATAAATAATTATTCAGTTCCTGCAAAGCCCATTTGTTGTTTTGGTGTTGATCTTTGAGACTAAGATAACCTAACCCGAAACCTAACTAAGCATTATTCCTCTTAGAGAGATGATCTGATACAGGGTTTCAGCACAGACCTTCTAATACTTCTGAGTTAGCACCAGTCCAAGATGGAAGCAAATCACGCTTGGCCTGTGCAGCCACCATTTTGGTAACTTCAATCCAACATTTAAACACCAGTTGTTCACCTCAACCCTGCAAGTTTCCTAAGGATGACACAAACCTACCCCTGCTCTTGAAATCTCAACACAGAATTCCAAGAACGACTGCTTCCCACCTGCTCAGGTGCCCGGAGACACGGCCTCCCCACGCAGTCAATGTGCACTCTTGTCTGCTGATGCAAAATTTGACTCTCGTGCCGCCCTGGGGGAAAAGGGGTGCTGGTCCTGAGAGCTGTTGGCCAACGCTTCCAGAGTCACCAAATGTTTAAGAAAGAAACAACGCAATTTCAAATATACTTGGGATAGAACCTGATCTTTTTAATGCAACCTAATTATTGCAAACACAGAATTAATTAAAAACTCAGGTTTGTGCTCTATCTTCCTTCCAGAACACACTGGGTAAAGACCACAAATCTCCACTGATCCAATTTACAATGTTATGCAGACTGTGCAAAGGCTGTTGTGCATAATGGACAATAAAACTACAGAAAGCATGGAAAGCAGTCATCCGTACTACAGTAGTCTTTGTCATCCAGCCCGAGATCTGTCCTACTGGTTGCAAAGCTTCCCTTGAAACTACATTTCTGCTTGGTCCTTCTCAACTGTAAAAGTGCAAAATTACCTTCTGAAGGAGTCCAAACAACTCAGCATCTCGGAATCTGAACAACTCAGCATCTTTCTGTTAACCCTTACCTGTGTGTTCACTGTCCATGGACAGGAGAAGGCTGTGGGTGGCAACAGTTCCTTTAGTGCCATCTCCAATTGCCTCCACTCATGGGGAAGATCTCTGTGGGCTTCTGTGGTTCCCCTTCTCTGTCCTCTACTCTGCATCTCTTCCCATGGCTCCCATTCTCCATCTCCAGTGGAGAGGAACTTGTACACCTTTAAAAGAAGGAATACACCGAGAATCATGTTCTCCATTAGAAGAGATTTAAAATGTATTTTCTCCCACATATATTAAAGCACAACACGATTTTTGGACGCTCTCATTATTTGTTTATTTTTAGCACCTATCAAACCACGTCAGTTCTCCCTCCAGGCTACACCTGACAAAGTTACAGAGACTTTCTAGGCCACCTCAAAGCAGAGATTAATCCAAACAATTTAAACCTTTCACTGTTCCACAGGAGGATGGCATTCAATTGGATTATTTAGGGAGGACAAAATGTTTTTGTTGATGAGAGAGATGAAATCCTCAGAGAGGGAAATCAATCTTATGTAGAAACCCTGGAGCATTGATCTCGGTGTACATTGACAATTTCTGGTTGTTTAGCTATTTGGAATGACCGCACGAAATGAGCAAGCTGTTATAGTTTTAAGGTTTTGGTATTTATTGGCAACCCCAGTGCTCATATGATTAATCACACATTCAGAGTTGTGAGCTCAGTGGAAATTGACTGCAACGCAGCAGAAACAAAGTTTTCAGTTATCATTGTGTAATAAATTGAAGCTATATCCCCAAGCAGATTTGTCTTCAAGTTTCCAATTTGCCTTGTTAAAAGTGGTGTTTATAGAGTAGTTAGCAAAAATGCAACTAATTACATGCAGAGTCCATTCTAAGCAATTCTGTACACTTTTCCCCCCCCTCTTTATTGGTTTTCTATCTTCATTAGCCAATCTTCTGTTACTCCTAAGCAGAAACTATGTTCAAAAAAAATCAAGAGAACAGCCAAGCCACGGAAAGAGCACTGATACTGAAGACATTTCTTGGCTATACAACTACAAGACAAGGCCTTCTGAACAAACTGCTCCAAATGCAAACAGCCTTTAATAAACCACTTTTCCCTTTGTACTTGGGCTCCCTGATGCTTACCAGTGAGAAGCAGAACAGAAGGACAAATGTTTGGTTTATACGTCATATTTCATCTCAAGAAATAATATTTATTCAGACGCGAACGTTCTCTCAAACACTGCTAGGTTTTTACATACATGTCTCACAACTGGTTTCTTCTACCAAAAACCAGATGCAAAAATAAAATCATAACTCTGATTGGAAACTGGAGAGCCATTTGGGGAATACTAACACTGAGAGAACAGATTTAAGATGAGAAGTGCCAGGGAGGGCGAAGTACAGAGTCTACGAAAGAAGGAGCTGCTCGAGCTTGGGTTCACTGGTAGAGACTTGTGCTGGCAAAGACTGATAATGCTTTTAGAGCCTTTCACACTTGCCACTGGGATCTCGCTGGAACCTCAAAGCAAGCAGTTGCTAGGATGTACTCGCTAAAAACAAGAGCAAAACTGTGGAACAGAAAGGGGAAACCCTGTAAGGCTGGCCTTGTGCCTCCCCAGAGAGGCTTACACACTCCTAATGTACAGAAACTACAGCCAGATCTGGAGAGACCTAATTACGGAGCTCAGAGATGTTAATGACACACAGAAATTTACATGCAGCTGAAAATCTGAGTATCTCTAAGCCAGCAGTCATATCTCCACAGGGCTGGCTTCATACCCGATGTTTTATAATCTGGAAGCTTTCTCTGTAAGGTGGAGCCTCTCAAACAGTCACATCCATGTATTTTTCAAGTGAACAACACTCACCATAAACCTCTGTAAAATTTTATTGACCAAGATTTTTTTTTTCTATTTGTAATTCCTTCTCTTCTGCCCTCTCTGAATAGAGCCTGCAACAATAATTCCTCACATTTATCTTTCCATCATTTGATCTCAAAATCCTATATCTGATTTGGGCACAGCAATCTCCAAAGCAATGAATAACCCTTTAATTCACTGAGATTTTTTAAGGACAAAATTACCAAATGATTTTTCTTAGACTTTATATTAGGGACAAAGTCTTTTTTTCATGCTTGTATTTATTTACTTTACCAATTTGTGTAACACTGTGGTTGCACGCTTGACCGACTTCTACGTTTCCTTGTTTCTCTTTAGCTTCAGGGAAGCATCCCCTATATCTTTACCTGTAGTGGAGATAAGGAGTTGTCACAGCTGCTGTCCATGCAGTCCTCAAACCAGAGAGTACTGTAATAAATCCTATTTTATTTTATGGACAAATAAATGCTGAGGTAAAATATTCGAGGATCGTTGCTTGAATACTTGCCATAGCAGCGCTACTGTAATAACCACTGTGACATTAATTTACTGCAATGTGCCGTAGGAAGAAGGAAGAAGGAGGGAGAAGGGCATTAAAAGAGAAAAATTACTATCCTTCGGATTTATTGGGATTGGCCTTCCTCATTTTCAGCCATCATTAGTTGATTAGGTGCTGATGACAGTATGGACAAGCGTGCTAGAATAGTTGGCTAAAAAAAGCCCTAAAGGTACTCTGTTAATTGAGATGATGTTCATATTGTACTTACTGAACATAACTGCAGACAGTGAAATAAGAGCTTAGTGTTGTGTAACAGACCACATGAACACTCACTCATTATCAGTCTGTAAAGAGGTGAAAACACTGCAGAGAGGCTAATATTACAACAGGAAAAAAGAAGAGGTAATACTAAAAACTGGAGGAGACTATCGTGAGAAACTGTATTTTATACAGCCTTCTGGGAGGTGTTGAGAGACCTGTCTGACGTTGTTCCACAGGTCCATCAGGGAGACATTACTGTATCAAAGGAACTGAAAACTTATGCCTTTTCCTGGCACGAGGTATGAACATAACTGCACAGCCAGATTTGCTTACCCGCAGAAGCTTAAATAATATTGATACTCTTCTGGTGCTTATATTCAACACACATGAAATTTTAAGGCAATTTGGAGAAAATGGTTAAGAAATGCCTCTTCCGATCTCATTTGTGAGAAGTTAGCACTGTATATGAAGAGAGAAACATGCAGACCTCTGCACAGAACCCGTAATGCAACACATATTTGGAATCTACAGTCACATTTCAGTAAAAATGGTAATGCTATTACCAATAGCTCCACAATGTTAAATAATTCAATGTGGACATTAGGCTGCCTCTTGCTGTGGCCAGAGAGAATTTCAAACTCAGTGTCCAGACAGACAGTCACATGAAAAAAAACCTCTAAAAGCTTCGGAATGGAACAGACAGCAATTTAAAGGATCCTTTGAACTTTCAGGCAAATCCACAGCTTTTTTTCAAACCAACAGTCCTATAAATATATTAGCCACACAGCAAAATTATTACTGTATCTCAAGCACTGTGCTCCTAATGTTCAAACTCAAAGCAGCTCCTTCAGAAAAGTGAGAAAACTAAACCTGACCGTTAGCACATTCGTACTGAAGACATCCAATTACAGGTAACGAGTCCTCAGCAGCATCAGAAACGATTCACAAAGAACTAGGAACACTCACAAAGTGTCACTTAGTCATAGAGGCATTAGTACCACTCCTGAAATTTTAGTATCAACTCTGTGAAAGCTAAATATCAGTATTTACTAATCTGCTGGAAACACTCATCCCATGAAATGGTAGATGGAAAAGAGTTCCTCCTGAGCCAAGTAGGAACTTGTTTCCTTCAGCCATTTATAAGCGAGAAATTTCATCTCAATATAACAAGATAAATCAACAATCTGAACTCTAGAAATACTCAGAAGCCTGGGTCAAAAAACAGCAGAGAAGTTTAGACTGGGTCTATTAGGAGCAGTGGGCAGTGGACCAGAAGAGGACAGAACACCTAAATTTTGTGACTTAGCTAGCACTTCATGTGTATTAGTAGAGTCAAATCAGTTATTACACATACAACTGGTTATCCATGCTCAGAGATACTGTCATCATCACTAATCTCTACCCCAGCTTTCCTGTGGCATGCTATTAGCATTCAAAGGCTTCTTCTGCCATCAAATTCTTCTTAAAACAAATAGGGTTCTACCTTTAATGTCCAGTGAGATAATAAATGGCACTGCCTTCCCTCAGACAACATCCGTTGTGACTTTGGCACTCAGCTCAGTGGAAGGGGAGTAGCGATTGATGACATTATTGGATATCCAGACACAACGTGGCATCACTTTTACAAAAAGGCTTCGAAACTCAAGCTAATACTCTGAGGTAGCCACAAGAAAAATGAAGAACGTTCAAAGGCTCAAGAAAAGGAATCGAGACATCCGAAAGAAACAAGAGATTCAGGATCAGCGACACTCAATACTCGCAAAAATGTTAGTGCAAAGAACATTCCCTTTCGAATACTCATCCAAGTAAGCTCTAACAGGATCAGGCCTTTCCGGTCCATGTTGTCTGTCTGTTTCTAAAATCACTGCGATTGTGGATTGATGTATTACTGTCATGGCAGTGACAGAGAACAGATCTGTTTAAAGCGTGCTTTACCAAGACCTGTCAACATTTGAACTGGAAGAGTGATAGATTTGACAGGTTTGGGAGATACTGTTTCCTGTCACTACCTGGGAAGGCTGACACAAGGAGTAGAAAATCCACCAGGCCCCAGCAGTGAAGTTGCAGCTGGCCAGGCACAACCAGGCTGCATAACCAGGGACAGGCAAATCATTAAATGTTCAACGTGTAAATCAACCATGATGCACACCAGTTGCTTTCTGCGTGGAACGAGATGAAGCAACACCACAAGACAGTAGCATCTATGATGATACCACGAGACTGGTGAAGTCAAGACAAGGAGTATGAAGTCTTTGCAATTTTTCTTTGTTACTACAGTCAAAGAAAGATGAATACGGTCACAACGAGAAATTCTGCACAAATAATATCTTAACTCCTTAAATTAAAAAAATACAGCACTATTTGGAAAAAGAAATACTATAATATTCTTCTCCCACTTCAAATATGGAAAATCTATTGGTCTAAAATCAGTAAAAAAAATAATCTTCCAATTATATTTGTTACAGAGGAATTACAGCATGAGGACTTGCATCTTAAAAACATTCCCAAAAGTGATGTTATTGCAAGTTACTGGTTGTTTACAGTCCTGAGACCTTTGCAAGGATGGATTTGACGCATCATTTAGGTTACCTGAAAGTATTGCACCTCTCCTGCTGCCATCTTTCACAGGTGAAACTCAGTCTTCCCTTCCCCCTTGGCACCCTGAAGAGGTGTTTCACCCCAAAATGCGTGGGAAGTCCCAAACACAGCCTCTGCCACATGTCTGTATGGCCTCGACCCCCTTCCTCAGCAAGTACTCATCCTTTTCAACCAGAGGGTGCACCTGGCTCCCTGGTCAACCCCACCTGCCAGGGATGCTGGTTATTGGACTGCTCCTTTGCTCTAAAGCAGCTTCATCTTTGCTCCACACACAGCACAGCTGACTGGAGCACTCGGTCTCCCTCCTTCACACCTTGCACTTTCTAGATGTTCCTCTCCTTCCCAGGGAACCTTGCTGTACAGTCACCATCTATGACAGGTTATTCTCTCTGCTTCACCTTTGATCCCCTAACGTGCTCTCATCTAACCAAAATGCTTTACTCAAACTCGTATGAAGTCACAGAGCTTGCACTGCTCCTATCCCCATGCACACTGGCAAACTCTCTCTCCATACCTTCTGCAAACGGAACTAGATCTTACCTCACCCCACCCCTTACAACTCCCTTTTATCTCACCACATCTCCACACCTCCTCTATCCCACTCCTCCCCACTACAGCAAGAAGCAGCCTCTGCCTCACCACACACCTACCCAGAAGGGCTGCTACTCCAGCCTGGCAACCAGAACCAAATACACAGGTGGCCACACCTCAGCAGTGGTCCCTTCACTCAGTGATACTTCCCTTACCATACCTCTTCCTCCTCCCACACCTGTGGCATCAGGCTCGCAACCTCTCACTGACAGCAGATGGAGCTTCCAGGCTGAACAGCTCTTCCATCGCAGCATCCCACTGATCAACCACAACAAGCATTAGTTGGTGCCACAGGAGGTGAACAGGATCCGTTTGTCACAACAGTGGCTGAGAACTGATTTTTTTTTCTCTCTTCCCCTTTAAGGCCTGCATTTAATGCAAGGAAAACATGGGAAGTGTTTATATGGGACATGAAAATGAGCAATGCCCTTGTAGTTAGTTATGTGCACTCAAACTTACCTAGTCAGGTGTTTTTGTTTTTTAATCTATATTATAGATGTACACCAACCTGGTTTTGCAAATGACCAGGTGCCTTGGGAGTGATGAAATTTAACCTGTATATCTCATAATGCGATTTCAGACACGCTAGAGCCATTGGAGATGGTATTAATACCATTCCTCAGGACTCCAGCACCTATGAAGCAGTTCAGTTACACAGCAGAGTGCTTTATCTTCCTCCCCCAAGTTTCTGTGAGATAAGATTAAATCACAGGTACCATTATGGCAGAACCACCTCTGCGTCAAGAACTCTAAGTCAGTGTATGATGTTATTCAACTCAGCTGCAGTGGATGCTGAAATAATTCACTTTCTTAGCCCTGTCCTACCAGTTAATATTGGACAGTAAAATGACATCTGAGCCTTTTGTCTCCAGGTGGGTAAGAGGAAGGGATAGGGGACAGAAAATAAGACACCTATTCTTCTATTCTATTTATTGAGACTGAGGAAGGATGAGTCTCTTGGGGCAGAGGGGAAGTTCATTAAAAAAAATCTTCAAAGTCTTTAATTTTCCTGCATATGTCTCTACAGTTCCTGGAGAGGGTTCAATCACTAGCAAAACTCACCAGGATGGATTTGTATGCATCCTCACCAAAAGAAGCAGAAGTATATCAGGGATTACAGCAGTTTTTCCCCATGCTAAAACGAGACTCCTCTCCCCTCAGAGCAAGGGACTACAGGCTTTCAATATCATCAAGTCTCATTACATGGTGTTCCCATCCAGGATGACCACCACTTCCTAATGCTCCTGAGGAATGGAACTGAAGGTGTCCCACCCCATAAATGGAGGAAATGAGGCCAGGTTGGACACTATGAACATGGTCTCCCTAAGGACTGATTAAGGGAAGTATGTAGGAGGAGACAGGGGATCACGTGCATTTCTGGTAGCGTAGACAAAAACCACAGCAGGAAGGAACCAGCGAACAGCCCAGGTGTCGTCCACATTTTCTACCACTACCCTCTGGTTATTAGAGCATACTTTGTCTCTTTTTTCTTGTTGCTCTGTTTCAGTTTGTATTTTCTACCTCCTCTTACTTTCCATTAAGAAATTCCATACTCCCTGGAACTCCAAACCTTTAGACAACATCCTGAGCAGCTGCTATAAAAGCGACTGACGGTGCTTCACAATGTCCATTGTTCCTGTACCACTTTTAATACTGTGATAGATTGGGATTTTTAGTTGTATTTTTTAGCAAGCAGGATACGTGGCTCATGGCCTTGGAAAAGGAAAATGATTTTTTTACTTCCTTTAATGATGGCTGCGTATAAATAGCTATGACTACAGAGGATCAAATAAGACATTAACACTTGTTAATTCAGCTCATTTTGTTATTTTCATAGGTAGTTTTGTGAACAGATCCTGATGTCTGTTACATACTCGCAGTTTTGTGGTTTCCTTTGGGAGCACAATTCTTGGCACACTGCTGTGTCACAAACTGTTCATTAGAGGAATTTGTTCACGTGGTTCATTGAGTCACCAATGGCCGTGGCTTCACGTGAGGCAACAGCTTGGCTCAAGGCCCTCCTGCTTTCCACCCCAGGCTGCTCATTCCCCCTCCAAAGCCAGCTCCACCAGCACAGCTCCCCAGTATACACTGGCCAAGTACTGAGGGGAAGCAAAGGGGCAGGGGCACAAGGGATGGGGCTGCCTGGGTGGCGAAGGCTACTGAAGAAGCACTCTGCCTCCTGAGGTCTGTGGAGTTTGCCCTCAGCTTTCCCATCACCGATGTGCCAGCTTTCACCACTCAAGAACAATGGCGAGCCAATACAAACTCCTGTGCTAACACAAACTCCTCTTCTTGGACAAATGCTACACCATGCTAAAATCTGAGAAACTGCTGATACTTCCAAATGGTTTTTTTCAGACAGGGATTAATCAACTGTATGATGATAATAATCATAACTGTGAATTGAACTTGGGGACTGTTTATAAGACTAGTTGTAAAAATACATCCTGGTTTTGGCTTATCTTTATAATTTTCAGATTAATGTACAGATTCAACATTTTCCATAGAAATAGCTAAATGTTAGGGAGAATGTTCTGCTGTGGCTGTCACTTTTCTAGGTACATACAGAAGAATCAAAAGGACATTTAACTATTTCAGTGACTTCATCTGCAGCAGATAATAACATCTCATAGGATGTTGAGTGAACAATACAGAGAAGTAGAATTCCATTCCTTAAGAGAGAGTTCTATACTATCCCATTTTGGAGACAAAATTTGTCTGTTTAGAGATTGTCCTTATAAAGATTAATTATCCTGAGTATTCTCAGAAACCTACTTTTTTTTCACACAGCTGTGGGTCAGAGGGAAGGGAATTGAGCATTGAACAAAAACCCAAATCGAAACTGTAGGAAGTGAATGTTTAAGTAAATTCAGAAACCTTTAAATACTTGGCAATGAGCGTTTGCTTCACAGAAATAACAAAATGTGCACGGCCTGTGCACCTTCCCTGGGTGCCTCTCCCGTTCACAATATATGAATTTAGCTTCTACCTGGTGTGATACGGGCTATTTTAAGGATTTTTTTTATTTCTCAGTCATCTCATAATGAGAAGTCACTTGTTAAGACCTGGCACTATTTACAATATGTAAATTCATATTGCCTTTTGACTGCTGAAAGTTTCATTCAGCAACTTCTCCTTCAAAACCTAAGCTCTCTTGGTGAGTACAGGTTTTGAGGGATGCTTTCCAGTCCTCTGGACTACTCTTGAATGATTTAGGTCTGCTCTTTAGCTGCCCCAGATAATTTCAGTGATTCTTCAGATGATCTGTGCTACCAGCTGGAGAATTCTGCATAAACACAATAGAATAATCTTTTTCCTTTGACACACCAAGCACCCACCCACACTGCATCACCCAGCACAGGGATACCAGTTATCCCAGTGTAAGCTCGTTAGCGCTGCACAGCACTCGAACCGGCCAACGTGCTGACCCAACTTCTTTAGAGAGGCAGCACGAGTATTTCATACAGTGAAAACATAACCTGGTGCTCACAAAGCAGCAGGGAGAAAGGCTAGAACAGATATGCTTTCTGTATGTGTGTGTGTGGTGACTGTTTAGAGAACCAACTACTGTCTAATGCTATTTTTGTTCAGAAATTCTTAAAGTACATCTCTAAATTTCACAAGCACCTGTTTGCTAGCAAGATGGAAAACACTCGGGGCCACCCAAAGCTGTTACACGTTCTATAAAGGAAATGAACCAATATGAATACCTAGTAGACACCAAAAGAGGATATTCAAGAAGGTGCAGCAAGGTTTGTACAACCAATACAACCTTCTTCTTGCCTGCTGCCAGAATAGATAGGAGCTGCGATGCAGCGGACCTCAAAAATCAAAATAAAGAGGGACTCTGCAAAAAGGAAAAACGCCAGTTTCAGTGTAACCCCAGAGGGAATCCTGGGAACTGTAGGAGGAGATTTGAGAAAAAGTAGAATTAGCAGTGGTTCCCATTATAAATCACATCTCTCTCCTTGCTCCAGAGTCACACGAGGAGCACGGCTGTTTCCATTAGAGCTTGTGTACTGCATGGCCACGAGGTGTTCTGCGTAACCCACTGCGGAACGAGGGCGGAGCTCATTTCTAGCCCCTCGCTGGGACAGCAGGAGCCCTCCCTCCTTCTGTCAGATGCCCTGCTGTGACTGGCACTCAGGCAGCCGTGAAGGGCAGCCACGGCACGGCCCCTTTCTGACACACCGTCAAACGCCCATCTGGACGGGCCGAGATCCACATCGTGCTGCAGCTCAGAAACGTCTGAGGAGCTGGGCGAGCGCAGATGCGCCCGAGGGCACGGCCAGGTAGTCAGGGCTGCAGACAGCTGCATCCCAGCTGTGCTCGCGTGTGGAGCCACACAGCTGGGAAGGAGCCAGCAGCAGCTGGGAAGCTGCGGAGCCACACTGGCACTAGCCCGACGCAGAGATGGCACGCGCGCGGCAGGCCTGCCCGTGGGCATGTGGCTAACCCAGCTGGCTGAACACGCTTCACGTGCCTGGGCACGGCCAAATGGCCAAGTGCCTCGCCGCATCGGGGATAAAATTTGGGCTCTCTCTCATGTAAAAAAACCCCTTTTTTTAGAACATTTGCTTTAGGGAACCAGTGGCATCCAAGAACCAAATAATAAGCACCTACGACAGGGATAATTAAAATGTTACGAAAAACCCAGAATGACAGAGGCAAAAAAAGTCAAAATTATTATAATCTTAGGGAAATGCACATTTACCAAGTAAATAATAGGGGTTTCTGAAAGTCTCAAATAATTAACACAAATCTAAACCCTCTGGTGTTCATTCTCAGGAGAGACATTTGAGACAGATGTACCCAAGAGAGTGCAACTGATGAAAAGGAAAATATTCCAATCTCCTGGCTAAACAATGTGCTTTGTGGAGATTTTTTTTATCGAATATTTTAAACAGGAAATTAAAACAAACTGAGTATTGTTGCACGATGCTCAGCTACCAAGGTGGTAGAAATGTTTTAAACACCATTCCAAACCCCAGAAAATTCAAAGTTGATGTTGATGGTCCATACTTAACATACCTATTATCTTCGTTACTTTTAATAACCATGTCTAACACCTACACTGCAGCTCTGGAAATATTTTCAGAAGTAACACCATGAACCTGCATTCAAAGGGAATGTTCATCAGGCTGGATAATTCTATGTCATTAAAGATGAAGTGCTATATACTGCTGTGATTTTTACTGAAGATCCCAAAGAATTCAAATCAAAGAAGGCTTTTTGATTTTTTCATAACATCTTTTACCCCCTTCCTTCTTGTTTTAATATTTTCCAACAAGAATTGGACTAAACTTTCAAAGCATTACAACATTTATGTATAATCTCAATTCAAAAAACTACTATGAACTCCAGCCACCTCTAAATTGAAAGGTGACAAGACTGGACCACAGTTCAGACTGGGAAGTGAAAAATAATCTAATTTCATGGAGCTGCATGGCAATGTACAATGTTACCACTTCTTCATCAAGCAGCTTGAATTAATGTAGTGGCAGTGTTC
This sequence comes from Tapera naevia, assembly GCA_033556795.1. Taxonomy (NCBI): domain Eukaryota; kingdom Metazoa; phylum Chordata; class Aves; order Cuculiformes; family Neomorphidae; genus Tapera; species Tapera naevia. The sequence goes on along the minus strand of JAUMJJ010000184.1, from coordinate 3,251,669 downwards.
ACCACAATAAACCTTCTCTTGCACAATTTTCTCCTGTGCTATACAGATAACAAACTAAAACTTGCATTCTTAATTGGGTAGCAAATGCACAAGCCTGGACTTAAAAGATACCTTACTCATTTAAACTACATATCAACCAAAAAGACTGCACCAGATCATCCTTGAAGTCCCTTCCAACCTGGCATTCTATGATTCAGTACTCAAAGATCTTAAAGTTCTTTTCCAGCCTAAATGATTCTATGATAAGCTTAGAACCAACTGGGGCAGTTTTCCCTTCTGAAAAGACTATAACTTGTTTTCCATGATGCTCATTTTTTCTGATATCAATTGATCTCTGCTAAAATGTTTGGGAGATTTAAGCCATTATCATTACATTTACTTGCTTTATCAATAGTTCAAGTTCTTTTAAGTGCACTTTTACTTTATTTTTTCTGTATTTCTCCCCATGCTGTGCTGGGAATTGCTCAACAAAAAAGCTCAACAAAAAGAAATCTGATTAGTTATGCAAAAATATCTAAACACAAAATGCAAAACTTATCAGTGATCATTAGAAATCCCCCCTGCCCCTTTCCCTGTCTTTTCAATGTTGCCAGTTTAATGTGTGGTCCCTGCCAGCAACACAAGGAAAGGAAAGTTCAGACAATGCATAGTTTTCAATCTTTGACACACATTTGCATACAAAGTGTATCTTTAAGGGGAAATAACTTGGCAGTGTCAGTGGCTGATACAGTAGAAACTTTATCACGCTTTTTCTGCACATCTAAAAACATTGCCAAACACTTTAGAATTTAACAGTGTTTAATGTTTATGAATAGAGGCAAAAGTTTAAAATGCCTGGGGTATGCAGTTCCCTGGTGTTGCAATATTGCATGTATTTTCCCTTCACTGAGTGGTTTTTTTGCCTGAGAAAAAAAGAAAATATCTCATCTGAACTCTGACTCCTGCGAGATGCTGCTTCCTCACCTCACCCTGCAGGTAATGGAAAACAAGGTATTTATTTCCCAGAAGAACTTAGCGTCATTGTTTGTTAAGTACCTATTTCTGGAACCACAAACACTACTTTGGTTTTTCCTTCTCCAGTGAAAACAGTGATGTTGTGACCAGCAAGATTGTACTGAGAACTCCAAAACACCGATATGAGGGGCTCTGCCTCAAAGTTAAAAGGAAAAAAACCCAAACCCAACAGCTAAACCTTTAGTTTCTGTACAGGAAGACACAACTTTCACAGCTACCCCAACTATATTTACACAATCTCAGATTGATGGTGTAAGGTTTTAAAAAGCAGATTTTCTTTTCAAAGTTTCAAATAGCATCCTTGATTATTATTATGATCTTTCTTATCTAAGATAACAAAAACATGCCTATATCCCTATGGCTATATTTCACTCTCTGATGGATATATCAGAAATCAACGTCTTGTTTTCACTTTTGCTTTGTGAACACTACTAAGGAATGAATATTTCTTTGTTCTTACCTATCATTCTGAATAAATGGATTGGAAGATATTTATGTTAATTCTATGAATTATATTCTCTTGTAGTATTAAAGATTTTTTAATACACATTTGACCAGCTATATCCCTTTAAAATGATGACATGAAACAATGCAGGAGCTCGAATTAATGGGAATATTCAGCTTCTTTTAAAAGTAAAAAAGTACTCACTTATCTAAAAAAATATTAATTAAATTACAGCCATTCTAAGTTGTTTTAAGCAATATATTCGCAATAGCAGTAATTCTCTTCTAAGTTACACTTGAATTTACTTTTCATCTTGCAAATCCTCCTTGCTCAGAGTGCTTCCCTGATGTCAGGTCAGTATTCTTACTGGAGTTGTGTGTGCTACAAAGGCAGATCAATAACCTTTATGAGCCAAATTTGGACTAACAAAACCAGGTACAACTCTGCTAGAGTTAACTGAGTCGCCCTTGCTTACACCAATGATAAACTTGGCTTTTTACGGGGCATTAAATAAGAGAAAATACTAATAAAAGGTTTAATTTGGTCATGCTTCATACATACTTTACCTTAAAACACCTACTTTTAGGTTTTAATTGTAGTGGCATTCTGTAAAGAAATACGACCTTATAGGGCATTTTCAGGAACAGAACAGTCTATATATTAAAAGGCAGCAAATGATTCATAACTGCTTAGCGGTCAGGCCTGTGGGGCCATGCTTCCCATGTGAAATTTTTTTCTGCATTGCAAACTCTTACATTAAATTGTGATAAATGAAGAGCGGAGGCTATTCATACAAATCAATGACTTTAGTGTATGTGTCATTAGCCTGAGAGATGCAGGCAGCGGTCACTACTATAAATCATGTGATGATCTGCTGTCTGCGACTCGATGCAAGCAAGCAGATGCATTAGGAAGGTTAAAGAATGAAATTAATCTGTGCATTTCCCTTCCTTCTTTTTTTTTTTTCCCCCTTTAGTCACCTGGTCAGATGGAAAGAATTAAAATCACATGATCCAGAGTTAAACCAGCTACAGAACAGTAAATTGGCTAAGTCGGATGTCACCTTTCAACTTAAAGTTAATTAAATATTAATGGGATTAATTTGTTCATCATCACATGGAAAGTAAAATATATAGAATAGGTAAAATCCACCAGTGCTCCTCGTCCAGTAGCTGATATTATTAATTGCTTTTAATGCGGAGTGTGGCATGAGACCACGTGTAAGAGATCAAGCACACCGCAGAATGTGCTCCAATACTTTTAAGTGCAGCATATTTCTTCCTTCGCATTTTATAAATCCAGTGTTTAGTAACCCATGGCCGTGCTCTCCATCCCAGTACCTCGGAGTGCGTTATGAATATGAGTCAGGTTGAATGTATTACTGATGATAGAATACATTCCCAGATATCTGTGACTGGGAGCCTTAATGGTGACAGTGTGCAAAAGGGGTCAGGGACAGTAAAAAGAGATATGGACAATATAATTTTAAAACAGGAATTAATGAATTTGGGAAGGCCATATTTGATATAAATGTCAGGCCAAAGCCTTCAGTCATGGCTCAATACTTACTTCAGGCAAAACACCCACCGACTTCAGTGACGGATTTCCTGGGATGAGGACTAAATATGCCCCAAGAGTCAGACTGTCCCTTACTTGTACAGAAGAAGAAGGCAGGAAGATCAGGGAAGAATCCCATCCTTACTGCATCCATGTAGAGCCTGCAGGGGGATCACACCCATCTCCTTCCTCCCCGCTCCACGGTTTCTCCTTTGCAGTCTAACATTAATTAGCAAGGAAAAAGCCAATATAGAATCATGGAATGGTTTGGGTTGGAAAGGATCTTAAAGCTCATCAAGTTCCAACTGCCCTGCCATGGGCAGGGACTCCTCCCACTGGCCCAGGCTGCCCAAGACTGCATCCAACCTGGCCTTGAACACTTCCAGGGAGGGGCAGCCACAACTTCCCTGGGCAATGGGTTACAGAGTAGGAGTATCAGCAGTCCTGCCCAGGAACAGCAACACTCAACACGCTCATGCCTAGTTTGTGGGGCTCCCGAAGTCAAGAAATACATTGGTAAGGACTCCAGGATTTGGCCTTTTATAACTAGCACAGACTGGAATAAGGAATCTTGGAAAGAGTTTTAAGGACTCTGCTTTGAGCTAGCAGTTGACTATGAGTGCAATCAAATATGAAAGCAAATTAATGACAGAAGTAGCTGCATTTCAAAGGTGCTTGAAGCAGTCCATGTGCATAAAATAGTGCAGAACACCTTTACGCTTATGAAGGGCACTATAAATCAATAAAGTGTAAGTTAGCTGGGACAGTGATAAGATAAGTATTGTATGTGCTTAATTCACTTAGTTATCCTTCCGAAAAAGATAATACACTCAATGTAGACATACTTCAATTGAATTGATAGTAGATCAGGACTGAGCAAGCCCAGAGACTGAATTACTTTTATCCATCCCATCAGGTATAAGGATGAAGATGCAAGCAGAATCAATGTCAGAAAGGTCTTACTGTCTCTTTCAACAGCTCACCTACTATCACTTAGAATGAAATACACTAAAATTAATAATAACTATTAAAACCAAACATCTATGCTGTTATGGTGCAAACTTTTAGCAGGTTAAGAACTAACGGCATTAAATTAGGTTTCTAAATTCATCAAAAGCAGAAAAAAAAAGCACAAAATTTGCCACATATAATTGCCTAGAGACCACAAAAATTATTGTGATCTAGAGTTGCCTAATAAAGGTGGGGAGGAACTGCAGCCATTAATTTATAATTACTGTGAGTGAATTCTCCCAGTAAAGACAGCCTCTTGTGCATTGCTCCACCATCACTCAATTGCCATGTGGAGTTTATTCATTCATACTTGGTAGCATCACCTATTTCCCCCACCATCACTCGGTTCACCGTTTGACCCCATACTGCCCCCAAGACTTTGCCACTTTACCTCTCCAGCAGTGACTGAAGCATAGTGTAGACATCACACAGATGGTGGCTGGCTGGTTAAACCTGAGCTGTAACAACACAGTCTGAAACACCCAAATGATTCCAGATCCATCTTACAATTTATCTACATTGCTCTGCAGCCAGCTTAAGTGGTAGAGCATGGAGAAAATGGAAGCAGTAATGTCAGACATGTTGATGGAGAAACTTCCCATGTCCAACCACACAACTGGTTTGCTGTAACGTGATGTAGGTGGCTCTAAGCACAGATCATGCAAAACCAGAAGAAAGCACTTCATTTTAAGGACAGGACCAAACATATCTGACCAAGTCCCTGACTTAAATTCAAACATATAATTAAACTAAAGGTCTCTGTTGGCTGAGCTAAGGCCAACATCTGGCAGCAGGGGCAAGCAGCTGCTCTGCACCCTTGCTAAGGACCCATCCAGCTCCTACCAAAGCCAAAGATGCGATTCTTTGCAGTATTTTGTTAGATGCATTTCTTTCCTTCCCAATGCAAATTCAGTGATTTTAGGAATTCACATAATTTTTGCTACTTAATTCCCTGGGAAGTTGTGTTTCTGCCATTGCTCCAGATTCCTGTCCATTTTCTACCCATTCATCAAGACAGACAGTGCTGTATTTTAAAGCCAAATGAAGGCAGCTATAAATGCAAAAGTAAGAGATTACTAGCAACACTAAAATTCAAGTGAATTTTCCACAATTTTTACTAGATTTGCCTTTTAGGAACCAGGAGAGAGTTCTGATAAACTTCGGAAGCAACCTGTCAAACTCCCAGTCCACGATCATCTGAAAATTAAATAAAAAATGAAAAATATTGTGTGGATGAAACCGCTCCTTCCTTTTGGAGCAAATCCATGCTTCCTCTTTAGTGACTAATTCCTGATTTTTATATCACACGTCATTTCTGAGTAAATGCCAAAAAAATTGGCAAAAGCTCTTCACAGTCAGTTGATAGTTTTATACTACAGGTTTGAATTGTGGGTTGACAGGAAACCTGGGTTTAATTTTTAAGCTTTACATTAAGAAAATAAAATATCTCTTAGAAAATCAGTTACTTCACTGGAACGCTTGATCCCACACCCAGTTTGTTTGCCTATTTCAGGGACAGTTGGAGAACATACTTCACATTTTATGGCTGAGTCAGCCTCCTTCCAAAGCCATATGGTAACCATAGCATGAATCACCTGCTACCTCGGTATTTCCTCAGCACAACTCCTTTTCTCCAGGTCCTGCCTCGCACCAGACTCTGCCGTGCTAGACACTGATTGCTCTCATTTCCAATTAGCTTCAAAGGAGGCACTCAGCTTACAGAATTAGCTCAGCTCCCTGCATGTGTGGCCACAAGGTTCTCATCCACGTAGCCTCACTTGGTCCTCTTGGGAGAATAAGGACTGGTTAGAGCAGAGTAAGAGTCAAACCCCAAGCTAGTACATCTCCCTAGAGATACAGAGACCATTTTTAGGGGCAAAAGATCTAGCAAACTTGTTGCTGTCTCTTCACCAGTTGTGCCTAAAGCCTGCTGATGGACAGGTGCTGGCCTTGCTAAACAAAGGTATTACCAGCAGGTTATGTCCCAGATCCCAATGGCAGGGGGAGGGCAGCGCAGACCCCTGGGCTTCCTGTACCTCCCACTTACAACACAAAAGACTAAAACACAAGGTCATGGATAAAAGTGAATAAATGTTTCTAAATTCTTCTCTTAAACACACTTAAGCTTAAAGCTATTTAATTGAGGATTTAAAAGCATGTATGCTTTATGAAGCTGTGGCTACCTGCTTCATTCTCTTGCTCTTATTTTTGCTTTTATCCTTTTAGTCTTGAAGAAGCCTAATTAGAAGCTTGAACAGGGCTCTCTCTCCCTGCCCTTAAATCAGTAATTGGCTTCAGTGCAGAGACTGTCAGGAAATTAACACATCACAACATGACAGCTGTTAATTTTTTCTCCTTATTTGTCATATGAATCACTGCTGATTTGCCAGAGTGCATAACAAATTAGTGGTCTGTAATCAGCGGCCTCTCTCCTGTGTGCAGCACCTACTTGTTTTTCCCCTTTTCTCCTGAAGTCCATTACTTCACTGCTTCAGCAGGAATGACTGTTGCTAGGTGTGTCATTGTCAATAAATCAGAATAAGCAAATGCTAAAAGCACAAGGAGCTCTTTAAACTTTGATGAAGGCTTTTAGTTACATTTTTAAACTTATACTTGGAACTGGATTTTTTTTTTAAATTGTCACTCCCTGGCATAATACACTGTCAAGGCTTCTGGTATCATCTTTAGCCCTACACTCTTCACAACGTAGATTTGAAAATGGGATTTGCAAAAAATTAAAAGAAGATATTTTTGTGAAGAGTTGTTAAAGCTGTAAGGCCTGCTGTGGACCCCATGACAATAAATAATGATTAGACACAATGCACAGTGAGATTTTTCCTGTTGCCTTGAGTTATATTTACTGTACTCTATTTAATATGAGTTGGTGTTTCATACACCAAGAGAACTCTACATATAAAACAAGCCTTGAGTCCAAATAAAAACCCCACAAAATTTGGAAAAAAATGAGTTAAATTCTGTCCCTCTAGAAGTGGTGCAATGCAATCTCAGCATTTTGGCTACCTTTTTCCTAGTCTGTATGTTTTATAAATGACGAGGTCTATGATGAAGGCCACGAGAACAACACAGAATCATAGAATGATTTGAGTTGGAAGAGACCTCAAAGCCCATCCAGCTCCAACCCCCCTGCCACGGGCAGGGTCACCTTCCACTGGATCAGGGGGCTCCAAGCCCCATCCAACCTGGCCTTGAACACCTCCAGGGATGGGGCAGCCACCACTGCTCTGGGCAAACTGTGCCAGGGCCTCCCCACCCGCTCAGGAAACAAATGGAATAGCATGCAAAAGCTGGACCATTTCTCCCTGCATGTCCGAGGTGTGCTTAGAACTGCTGTTCCAGTGACAGTTTTAGAGGTTGACTGTGGTGTTCTCATAAAATCAGAAATGCTTTGGAAACAGAACTGGAAAAACTGAACCCTAAACTATTTAGTGGACATAACTAAACTGAACAAAACTACTATGTATTCAGAATCTTGTTTTCTCCTACAAAGTAAAGCAAAAACAGGAACGGGTTATATTTCCTTACTAAAATGACTTAGTGTGGACCCTGTCCTACATTCCCTAATTTGCACTGAAACAGGCTTAAAATGCAGGTTCTCTGTAATTTTAAAGTGTTCATAGAACAGTTTGTTTCCTTTTATCTAACCTGAATAAAAAAATTAAAAGCAAGAAAAATGTAAAATGTGGAATCCTGTACTCCGAAGTCAAAGGCTGCACAGCACTTCGTGTACTCCTGACCTTTTCCTCCACCTTCTCCTCCAGAAGGACACGAAGAGGCGGAAGTGTTCCCTCCCTCAACTGGCACCTGAGCGCAGGGCGCTCCTGAAGCACCAGGGCTTCGTGCACCCACACAGGTCTGCTGGAAGCAAGGCCATCTTCGTGCACCCCGGCTCCCCGAGGTCAGTCTGGCAAGGCACGGGCCCTGGGCCAGCAGAGCACTCTCACGCCTGCTTTGCTTCTGAGGTAAGCGCCTACGGAATCGCCACGGAGACAACGCACTCGGTGCCTCACGGCGCTCTCCGCATACCTTTATGGGGAAGATCAATTTCATGGGTCACAGGCATCCCACAACGAACTGGTGATCCAACTCCACGGGTACCACCGCGACTTTCAACAGCACCACTTGACAATTGTAATTTCAACATTTCAAAGTCTCTTCAGAAGACTTTTCCCTCCAGTTAATTGCTGGTTTGTATTTACACGTCCATACAAACATGGAATTTTCATGAAAATACCTAAGTACTTCAAAAATCTAAGACTTGGATTATTTTTCAGTATTGCCTCTATTTTCTGCTATAATTCACTTTTTAAAAAACAATGAAGGTTTAACTATTTTCAGCAGTTTAAAATAAAGCCTTGATATTTGCATTCTTATATCTTATTTGAGTTTTTTAACATATTTTTCCTTCAATAAGAAAAAGCAACCTATTTCAGCAGTGCTGTTTTGTTTTTTGGTCTTACTAAATACCTTTTTTTTGAGTACAATGTAAACTCCATTTGTTTCATTACACCTTGCTTTAAAAACACAGCTTTAATTTTTTATTTACATTGCAGAATCAGTTACCCTGAAAAGCCCTGAAGTTAGTGATTATAAAGCGTTTGTAGTATAGGGCAACTCCTCAGTCTTTCTGAAATGCCACTACAAAGTGAATCTCAACACTGACTGGAAGGACCCCCTTGACCTACTGCAGCTCCACCACACAGAGGGACTGCACGAGGCATCCAGAAGGCTTTAATAGGGCTGCCGTAGCAGACAGCCTCTCTGCAGAAAGGTCACTGTTTACTGAGTCTATAAATTACTATTTTTTTTTTGAGCCTCACCAGATTCTGCATGTTAGAAAAATTATGGCAAACCAATATGTGCTACAAAATTCAGACTTAAGAAAATAATTTTTAGTAAAAAATTGAGAAAAAGCCAGAAAAATCAACTTAGAACAAAACCACAATCAAAGCAAAGTCGCAGAGAAACACAGAAAAGCACTGAATTACCCACAGGTTTTCAGACTCCCTGTCATGAGGAAAAGGCTTGTGCAACACCGCAAAAAATGTGAGGTCACGGTGTAGTTGTGACGCATATGTAGACTCACTTGCTCATCTCACTGCTTCCTCAGCACTTCCGGATGTACCATCTCCAAAATATGCCACTGGTAATTAAAATTCCAAGCAGAGAAAACACCAGTTGTGCCTGGTGAGGAAAGGAAAGAGTTGGCAGGTTACAGGCAATGCTGCAGCAATGTCTTTCCGGTGTCGGGCTCTCTATATTTTAGGGTGGCACCCAAAAATCTCCATTAGGTCACTTATGCTACTGATACTTGCTTTAGTGGCAAAGAACTGAAGGGACAACGTTTGTGGCTCACACAGGCTGGCCACTGTGGTGCTGTTTAATAAATAATAAGCAGGAGGAATTAAAGCAAGTACAGTAGACTCTGTATTCATTATTAAACTGACTTCCTGCTCCCAAGAAGACTTCAGGAGCCTGTTATTAGCGGTCTCAAAATTAAAAACAATGGATTTGGCAGTGACTTATAAATATACAGTAAAAGAGCATGCGCATCTAAATAATGGAATGGGATGTTCTTAAGGGCAATTGACATCAAGAGAAGTTTTACTGGGAAGCCTCCAGCTGCCACTGTTTTCAGTATCATGAATCTGAAGAGAGATTCCTTCAAAAGTTTTGAAAATTTGCAGAAGTTAAAAATAAATAGATCAATTCAGAAAAATATGCACACGCAGAAGCCTTACAAGTAGGAATCTTTCCCTAAGGGATGTAGAAAGGGAATAGACAGGAATTATTTCCTATTAATATTCCAAAATTCTGAGAGTCACACCAAAATGCTGAAAAGAATCATTATGCTGATTTACTAAGACATATAAACTTATATTCTAGCTCCCTTGGTACCCAACTTCGGGCCTTAAAGAAGCCTCAAGGAATACATGTAATGAGCTTTGCCCTCCCTAGCCTGCATTTTTTTCTCCTTTCCCACTTACACTTTCCAAAAATTCAACCATAAATATTTTCAATAACTTCTTATGAAATAACATTTTAACACTTGTTTTTAAAAGATGAGTGGGGAGGACCTGAGTGATGATTTTAGGACTCTTATAGCACAGAAAATGGAAGAGTCTTTCCAAACTGAGGAGCTGCATTTATTCAAATGCTGTCTTATCAAAACTTGCTGTGCTAATGCCTGAAATCTTAAGAGTGTTTCACCCTCCTGGAAAAAGTGAGGGTCATCAGGAAAAGAGATAAGAAGGAGGACTTCTTTCCCTCTATAATATTGCTCTTTAACAATAATAACCTCTGTTTTTTTATTACAGTCCTTTGATGCCATGAGAAATGCACCTGTAAAGATAACTGTTCGCTGCCTAATATTAATGACTTAATATCAGTCTCATCTTATCTGGTGACTACTGGCAATTAGTACCAGAAAAGGAGAACAAATTAGAAGCTGTTTTGTACATCAGATCATCACAGCATTTCAAAACACTTTTTCTGTTTAACAAACATTTCTGCTTTCTTTTATGCTATGCTGGAATATCTTTAATTACAATGCCATTAATCTGTAAAAGTCATATTGTCCATCTGGGGTCCTCCAACTGTGGAATAGTATTTGCAGAATTGGAGAATGGTATTAACACCTGTCAGAATGTAAAAGGCTGGCTCAGCCTTCAATTAAAGCACTGCCAGACATCTCTTTCTCTGTGCTACAGGTTTTTTTAAGGTATAACGTAGAATCTCGGCTCTGAGGGAAAACTAAACTAAAAAACAAGGGAAACAGTAGTGGGAAGGCTGAAAAGAAGAGGGGGTAAAAGCTACATCAGTAGAAGATTGAAGCAGTTTCTAGTGGTGTAGTACCATGAAAGTTGCTCAATGACATCAGCTCAGTTCCTCCTATATGTCTGATATCTTTTGAAAGAGCTAATACCCCACCACTTCCCATTGGCTCCTAAAAAGAATGCCTGACAAGGGCCTTATCATCAAGTTCCCCTCAGTCATTCTACAACACAGCAGGGCAGGTTTAAATCCTGCTGATGTCATTCTTGATCAATCACCACACTGAACAGCAGCAATTAGAAGGGTACTGTACAGGGTCTGGGTGATCACAGAATTGTTTAGGTTGGAAAAGACCTTTAAGATCATCAAGTCCAACAGTATGAAGGATGGACCATCGAGGAAGATGTGCAGCCCCTGGCAGGACTGCTGGCGTGGAACAGGAAGCAGCTGAACAGAAGAACATCAGGGCTAAGTACCCTAAGTCCCAAGAACTGGCACAGTGCTTCATGTTTAGCCTGTCTAATTAGTGAGAATTGAGAGTCTAGGGAAAAGTAAACTACATCAGGAAAAGGAAATGAGGATTAGCAGAAAAAGATGGTGTAAATTCCACTGCACATTGGAGATTAAAGAAATCTTGGGAGATTTTTGCTTTAGGACAGAGTAGAATTTGGAGATACCACTGATATTCCTAAACATCCTTTTTATTAGGTGTTCCTGTATTAGAAGATACTCAAAAGAGCCTATGCAGCTCCAAAACTCACGTTTTTTAGAAGAACAAGGGTTGTGTGTGTGGAAACTTCCTGGAAATATATTAGCATGTTTTTGTAGGACGTGAAGCCAAAAGTGATACCCAGCAACTACCAACATCCATTCTGTTACAGAAAGTAGTTCTGAAACTGAGCAGCAAGAGGGTAAAAAGAAAAGAAGGCACTGTGCAAGCTGTTAAGCAGCCACCTTTACAAACCAAACCAGTCCAATTTACTTTGGGGAAAACGGTGATTGCTGCATAATTCAGAGAAAATAGCTCAGCTCTTTTGTGCACTGCAGAATTTCTACATTTCATGGCGTATGCAGGAGAAAAAAAGAAAATTATTCAAGTCCCGAAGTCTGGAATCCAAAGCTAAAGAATTCACTTTAAGTCACAGAATGTGTAGCTATTAGATGACCTATAAACATTTTTGTTTCATGAGTGAATGTTTAATCTAGCACAATACAGCTCCAAAGGACAGCGTTAACAGTAACGCTGTGAAGCAGTTGTGAGGTGTCCCCAGCGGACCTCTAAATGAAGTCTGCGTAAGGACTGCAAAGGTAACCCTGCAGCTACAGCTATAATTATCAGGATTTAATGCTGTTTATGAATGACTTGCTATGAGTCAAAGGATAATAATACGTCTTATTAAAAATTTATTCCAAGTTATTTTTATAAAACTTTACTCATTTACATGTCACAAATGACTTCTTTCAAATGAAACAATAGAACAATGAGGAATATTTACTCTTCAAGAGAAATCCTCACACGGGGTCATTCTGTAATGACTCAGTAAAAATAAACAAACAACACGTAATCTTTGTAATATAGCAGTTAAAAAAGTAAGCCTAAAAGTCAAGGCACCAAAAAAAAAAAAAACCCTAAAAATTATCCTCTAAAAAGACGACCATTAAGGCCTTATAAAAATAATGCTAAACTCCCGTTCTATTCACTAAGATAAATGATCACAGATCTTTTTAGCAGCTAATGGCTAAACCTGATCCAAATGGAACTACAGCCAGATGGCACAAGTAATTAGTGAACCTGGCTATCAGATCAAACCCAAACCTCAACAAGCTAATGTAGTCAAGATGCGTTAACTAATAATTCCCAGGAAGTAAACACTTCACACGAAAGAAACACAAGGAATCTCTTTTTCTTGACAAAGTTAATAGCAATAGTTAATTGTTACCCTGTTGCAATATACTCATAACAAAAAGGAACTCAAAGTCATAGAAAAGGGAAGTGGAGAATCAAAATTCTAATTCTTTTTCAGTTACTGATACAGATTTCAGTCCAACAAACCCACTTCAGTCTGATATTTCTGTACTCTTTTCACTCCAAATTTTATTTTTGAGCAGAATATTTGAACATTACCTAAATTCTATAATCATAGTAATTCAATTTCTTTCTTCTAGAACAGTTCCTCATGCTGTGTTATTTTAGCAGACAGATGAGATAGAGCGCTATTTAAAGTCAGGACAAAAGAAAGAATATCAGGACTCCATTCAGCACATACCTACCACTGACAGAATATGCATTTCTAAGGAGTTTAAAATTCACAGAAAAATAAAATACTTTGATTATTCAAAAATATTCACAAACCCTTTGAGTTGTCCTCTGTTTATGAACTAACTGTAAAAGAAACTTGGAGCCTTATTCACTATGGTTAGTGCTCTGGTGTGTTCTCGTCTAAATGAACACCTTTGCCCACCAGTTCAACGCAACACATGAGTGATTTTGTCTGTCTTAACAATTTGGATTTCAGATTGGAGCAAATAAGTTTAAGAATCAGCATTGCTTTAATAGGGAGGACACACCAGAGGATGATTAAGGAATACGGGGAAAGAGGCAGGAGGTGCAGTGAGAGAAGGAGTAAAAGGCAGAAGCAATGAACTGTTACACAATAGGATGCCAGTGAAAGTATGAACACCCATTTTTGTTTGATGAATATTTAAGTGTATATGATTAAAACATGCTTTTAAAAGCAGTGCTATCAGAAAGCAAATCTGAAAAAGGACCCATATACACTCAATTCAAAAACAGTCTCAGTATAAATGAATAATTGGAGGTTTTTTTAAACCCATCGCTCAGTTCTGATCCTTAGCTAACCCTCGAAGAGATGCTGCTGTAAAGGTTAATTAATTAAAGTGCACAGAGATGATTATTTGAGAGCTGCTGGTAAGGGCAAAGCATGGTTACTATGGGTTAATATTTTGCTCCTAGGGCACAGCCATGTTTGACACCAAGGTATGTTACATTCTGAGACCAAGAGTTTCAAAGTTCAGGGCCTCATCCCATTTCTGCTGAAGTAAATGGCAATCTTTCTGGGCTGTTCAGAGACCTTCAGATCTGTCTCTGAGGATACAGCTATATGGAATAAAGCTTTCTCTTAGCTCTGCTAGCATGTACCTCTGCCTCAGGACAGCTAATCTGTCTTGCTTCTCAGACCAGCTAATTAGGTGAGCAGATATACACACTGGGATCCAGCCCGGGAGTCTTCAGAGCAATGCCCCTGCTTTGCACAGGAGCAACAACAGGAAACAGGGAACTGGGTAAAAACAACTGAGCTCAGAAGTGGAAACTACCCACAGGTTCCCATGGACATCGCGGAAATTCACAGGCCTCAACCTCACTGGCACAGATCTCCTTCTGAGTGTGTTTTGTTCTAGAGAGAGGAGATTTGAGCCACTTTGTCTCTATCAGTACTTCCACCGTGTCGGCCTTCCAGTACCTGAAGGGGTTACAGGAAAGCTGGGCAGGGAATTTTCACAAGAACTTGTAGTGATATGATAAGGGGGAGGGGGGAGATTTAGATTACACACTAGAAAGAAAATCTTCACAATGAGGGTGGTGAGACTCTGACACAGGCTGCCCAGGGAAGCTGTGGCTGCCCCCTCCCTGGAGGTGTTCAAGGCCAGGTTGGATGGAGTCCTGAGCACCCTGATCCAGTGGGAGGTGTCCCTGCCCATGGCAGGGGGGTTGGAACTGGATGATCTTTAAGGTCCCTTCCAACCCAAATCATTCTATGATTCTGTGATCTCCACATGAGCACCTTGATCCTAGTTTGGCCCACTGCATATTTATCTGACCTGAGGTATTTATGCATAACCAAGAAGATACCCAAGAAATCTGAGACCAGCAGAGCAACAATTCTTTCTGCCACCCTGTAAAAGCTGCAGTTAAGCAGAAACAACCATGCTATTTTCCTCCTTACACAGAACAGGATGAGGGATCTATGCCCCCTCTTTGAAGCCCATGAGATCCTAGAACTTGCTCCTTATAACCCAGAACAGCCCACGTTTGGGGCCGCTCCACAGATGCAGCAAGTCACATCTGTTTGATCTGGGGCACTGAGATGTGAAGGAATGAAAAGCAATGGTTAGTTCCCTTGGAACTGACCAGTTCTGCTAAGGTTTAATCTAATTTAATTCACCATATAATTAAAGATATTGCACTTTTAAAGACTTGGACAGACACCTTTACTACTTTAAATTTAAGCAAATAAATCAGAAGTTCAGAGCCAAATACGAAGTCAGAATTTAAAATTCAGGATTGCTTGGAATTGTTTCAGGACTATTTCACATACTTGTAGAGTATATTTAGAGTAAAAAGAATTTTCTAATAACTACTGTAACACGAATTTTGCACACAGTAAAATGTAAAGTGAAACATGTGAAGAGTGAAAAAGCCAGTCCTGTTCATTCTGGTGAGTTTTTTTACCTGGTGTAGCATGCAGGAAATTCATCTACTGACTGAGGCCCTGGAACAGATTTTCCCAAAGCTTAGGAACCTGATATTCTTCAGCCCTTTCCTCTATAAATCCTGGAGACAGGCAGCATTGAAATCCTGGTAAAAAAAAAAAATCACAGGAAGAAATTTTCTATAAGAAATTTTTCTTAAGGAAGATTTGAAAATTAATATACATCTTTTATCTGTCCTTTGTCCTCCATTAAGAGAAAACATGAGGAGCTCTCTGAGTTCTCAGCTACTGTCTTCCAAACAAAACAAGACTGCTCTCAATATGTGAAAATGTATAAGAAAAATCAACAATGTTTTCTCTATTGCACAGAATCACCTTATTAATGACTAAGAATACTTGAACACTGGTTTGGGAATGCAGGCATGGTTTTCACTGTAACAGTAATCGAGAAACAATCATTTCCATTTCTCTACATTTAAGTTTGTCCTACTCATAATTCTTTGCTCTCACCTCCTCTGGTGGAACCTCACCTGGCTTCTTCTGAAGATGAGCATCCCCAAGTACTTTGATAGAGGTCTGTGTTCCTGGGAAGCTGACATTTAGATTGGATTCCAACGTTTTTGGTTTTCACAGTGTTAACAGCTACAACCATAGCCCCAGGGTTAATTTCTTATATCAATTATTGCTTTGAACGTCTTTCAAAATCTTGTTGTGATGAAGTTTCCTTCCTTTCTTTCCCTTAAAAGTTGCCTGAAACATTTTCACTGCGGTTTCAATGCGCATAACCATCATTTCAATATACTATTTACAAATTTTGAATACCAATTATATTTGAAATATGTTTTAAATTAGAATAATTATACAGCTCACAAATGAACAATTTTCTTTTCTATCAGTGTTTCAGACGTTAGGTTTTTACCAAAAAAAAAAAAAATCTCCATTTTGGTTTAGATTCAGAGTTCCTTTCTAATGTTTTTTTTTTTTTTTTTTTTTGTTTCAGCTGTTGATTTGTTCTGCATTTCTCTCCTCTGTCAACTCTAGCAGCTCCCTTCTCCTTTTTGTATCAAATTGTTGTCATATAATTCCCCCTCTACCATGAGGCCCTCTGTGTTCTTTCACAGATGAGAACATATTGTTTTTGATTGGTTCCACACAGTCACTTGAAGTCACACTTGAAGCCAGGCTCTCCTCATGACTGAGGGTTTGTCTGTTAGAAGCTCTGCCTGAAGCGATGCCCAAAATCTTTGGTGAAAGAAAGAGAACAGCAGTGATTTCTTGAGAAGATTCCCCCAGCTTTACAAAGAGTCAGGCACTCTTTTTTGTTATCATGCTAGACATGTGCTAGCTGATGGCTTTACTGTTCTGTCAGCAATTACCCATCCCATCTCATCCTCAGGAAGCCTTCCGTTCCCGCCTCCAACCCTGATGTAAATAAAGGCCATCACATAATAGATGTTGATTCAGGCAGAGAGAACAATATCTCCTTAACGCTGAGCTGAAAATCCAAGCTCTGTTGCTCTCACTGTGCTTGCAGCCAGGCTGCTCGTGGTACCAGCAGTGCTCTTGGGGGGCCATCAAGACAGTAGGGGAAGGGAGACGGAGTCCTCCTTTTGCTGATCTTGCCGAGCAGAGAGGCTCTCACACAAGTTTTGCAGTATAGTTCCCAGCTGACATTATCTTGCCTGAGGACAAACAAATCT
Organism: Tapera naevia; assembly: GCA_033556795.1. NCBI lineage: Eukaryota > Metazoa > Chordata > Aves > Cuculiformes > Neomorphidae > Tapera > Tapera naevia. The sequence continues at coordinate 3,234,699 of JAUMJJ010000184.1, read as the reverse complement.
CCTGGACTAGATCTTGGGCACAGCACAGGGTTTTGAGGGCTGGAGTTGATAAAAGGATGAAAAGAGGAGTCTGATTCTACACATCATCCAGCTCGTCCTGCTCTCCTTGAGCCCTGACATAAGCAGACACTGAGTACAAACCACAAGTGCTGGCTATTTCGGTTCTGGACAGCACTCAGATGCTGCTTATCAGGAAGAAGACAGCACTACAAACCCTGTACCCAAGCAAGGTGAAAAGAGAGAAAATCTCCCGAGCTCCAAGTGCTCCAGCTGTATCAATAACTAAAACCTTTTTTCTACTAAAGGAACCAAGTAAATGCTGGGTTTAGAACCACTTCACGCTTGTTGGTAGGCAATTAGACCGCGCCCTCTATTTGTGGGCAGACAGGCATACCCACTTATCCATCTATCTCTGCAGTAAACTATGGATTATTTCTGTTCCCAGTGATCCTGGTTCAAGGAAAACCGCACTGCACTGTAAGGTTTTCCGTAAAGGGTGTCCCTGCCTCTCTGCCTCGGAGCTTGCTTTGAAGCAGGCTTGATTTAAAGTTGCTCCCCTTGTCTTTTATTACACCAAATTTGCTACTATTTGGGCAGCCCCGTGTCAAAAGAATCCAAAAGGAAATTAGCCGTGGCTTCCACCAGCTGGAGTGCTCCAAGGTGCTGCATACTGACACCTCTGCCTAAGGATCACAGCTTGAACTTTTGTTTTCAGAGCAGGCCCTAAAGAGCTTGTCCCAGAATTATATTTTTGCCTGTTTCAAAGTGACTGGGCTCCTTTCTTTTTGAAATCTGGCCTAACAGCCCCCTGAGGATATCCACAGCCTTCTGCTTTGGGAACGGAGAATCATGGAATCTCTATGGGTAGCGATCTGTGAAACAGCAAAGGTCTGCTGAGGAAGCTGTGACTCCTTATCAAGTAACCTGTAGAGGAAATGATTTTAGAGGACTATTTAATTCTGCACTTAGGTGTTTCTCATTATCAGGCTCTCTAGTGCACGGATTAACAGCAATTCTACTGCTCCCAAGCTTTTGTCATTAACAACATCCCACCTCCAGCAGCCTCTGTTAGTCAATAATAACAGCTTGTTTAAAAATAGCAGCATCAACTTGTTTGCACCGCTATTATCTGTGCACGGCTTATTTCCCCACAAGACTCTGGGATGGTAGATAACCTGCCTTCTCTTGGCCTTCACTCACTTCCAGTCTCTTTTAAAGCTTCTTTTAAGATCAGAAGAGACAGCTGTACCTTTAACAAATGGCAGTGATGCCGTTGCACTGCTGTTTCAGTCCTCAATAGTAAAATACAGCAGTCAGAGGGAGCTGTATATTCATTAGTCAATAAGGTATTGCCACACGTTTTATTGAATTGTAACCCTATTTTTCCTTGATGAAGACGTTGTGTAGCTTTCACCCTCACATAAATCTGAACGAATAATTTACCATTCAGAGTCAGAATAAGAGAAGGAAATTCAGGCCAAATTCCAATCCAGCCTTTCAGCATCTTCTCCTCCCTTCAACCTTCAGGCTCAAATATTCAATTTTATTATAACACAGTTTTAAAAACAAATAGTGATAGGAATAGTGGATTTTGCAGGGCTGCATCTTCCCTATGTGCCACTAATTCATTGTCTTTATCCTGCAATCTGACAACTACTACATTCAGGTAGATGCTCTTGTTTGTGAGTGCAGAAGGTGATTCAAAAGGCATTGCCACGCAGCATAAAGACAATTTATTATGCCAACCTACTGCATCTTACTCTGTAGATTAACATAAATAATTATTGCAATACTGCACTGCAACAGAATATACTTAAACCTAATTGAATACACAATGAATATACTTTTTATATTTCCTCATGAATTACAGTTAAACCTTCTGGTTTGTGACAGAAACTTAGAATTAAAGCACAAGAAACAATTAATGTTATAATTATGTGTTCCTAAACGTATACTCAAAAGCATTGGCAAATTATTGTCAGAATATTTGCATACAAGCTGAACAATTAAGTTGTCAGCTGATTTTATTTCTTCTTATTATTTTAACTGGTTAATTTTTTTAATCCATTTTGCTATCAGAGCCAGTCAGAACTTTCAACACTACTTCACTGCTTAATTTAAAATAGCTTCAGTGGAGACACATTAGCTAAAGGAAGCAGAGAAATACACTGATATTTTTATTGTATTTCTCTTACTCTCAGGGTACCTGACAGTTTTGGAAAGTGAATTAATAGCATGCATGGCAAAAGAATGGTAGACTTACTGTCAACTGAGAGCTGCAGCAAACCCTTGATTCACTTACGCTAGAGGTAGTATTTTGATCACACGGCTCTGCTGTATTTTCTCCCCAGCACAGCAAACCAATAACTCTTGGTTTATGAGAAGTATCATTAAAAGTTTTCTTTTTTAGGTACAAGAAAACATTTGATCCGAAAGGCTAAATACTTTGATTCTCAGAGGGTGCATTTCCCTGTATTACAAAAAAATTAATAGTACAGCTCATTTCACAAGAAGATACAAAGTGTATCTCAGTCTCCTGCAGACACTGAGTGTCAAATTGAGATATGTCACATATGAAAATTCAAGCCCATTTCTTCTAGTTTTACTTCCGCTCTGGCCCTGACATTAGCAGATTTGATGTCTGCAATGGGGGTGGGAGGGAAATCATAATTTAATTTGTGGAATTCACTGACAAACACATCTTTATTTCATTTTTTTTTACCTTGAATTAAGCAATTGGATCTTTGAAAAAGCTATATTTAGATTTTTTTTTAATTGACCCATTATTTTGCTTGCTTTCACTGCCAGAACCCCCTACTGCAAATAAGGATAAGGATGCTACCTGGACTTCATTTGATGAATAGTTTTAATTAAAATATTCTGTACCATAAGTATTTTAATGTTACAGACAAACCAAAGGTATGCAGTAATAAATTAAATTATACATTTAAATTAATCTATAAATATGCTATAAAATTGACAGGATATTTTTAAGATAGGGAATGAGACATGGATTGCTAATTATGACAATTAAATATCATGAGTAAAAATAAATGACAATCAATATCCTAGAACCGTTTTGTAAAAAGAAGGAAAAAAGGGAGGAAATATAATATCATTTAGATGTCTATAAAAGTGAAAAATTATTAGCAAGTTGGAGGCCTGATTTTTCTATTGTAATAAAATGATAAGCAGTAGAACATTATACTTTTCATCACTGCTAGCCATAAATACTGTACATATACTGTACCGGCACAATCCATTATGGGATTCTTCTATTTGGGTCTATTATGGTCGGGATAATAACATGTTTAATTTTTACTAATAAAATTGCCGGGGTTTCAGTTCACTCAGAGTCTGAGCTAGGGAAGTTATGGAAGGCTTTTTCTTTGCATTTAATGGATTTTGGATCAGTCCCCACTTTAAAAAAAAAAAAATTACCACAACAGCAACAAATAATTGGGAGTCGCAGCAGCGTCGTAGTTATGTGCACACAAGAGGCCCCTGGCCTCATGGACTCTTTTTCTGCAGGAAAAAACACCTGGGGTTTCATCCTATTAGAGGGATACCTGGACCGAGCAGTGGCTCGTCTGTCACCTGCATGAAACTCCTCTAATAATTACTTCTTTGCATCATGAGGACCAGCCAGAAGGCACGGCTTTGTCTGTGTTAGGGGGCAACAAATGTGTGAACTGGATGGAAACCCATTGAACTACTGTCCCAAAACTGTTTGGTTTAAAAGCATGAACAGCAAGAGCTGAACTGCCAGTCCATCTTCTTCACTACATTTGTCAAAATGGTAAAGGCAAAAAAAAAAAATGTGAAGATAGGACTTCCTCTTCATCATGGAGATTCGGGCTAACATTCATTATTGTATTCCTATTAAAAGCCCACTCCACATCTTTCAATCACATATTTTCCTTCTAATTAAGGCATATTCACTTTTTTGCTAATTAGGTATTCTTTGTTGCACAATGTTTGCTCTAATCTTTTGGAATCTCTCTCAATATCCAGTCACTGCCTTCATTACTGGCTCCCCTAGAACCCAACCAAAGCATGTTATTTTTTCTGCTAATTATATCCTCATTTACAGATTGTTGCCTTCTCTGATTGGCTCTTTAAACCAGTTGCTATGACTTCATTAGCAATGTCTTCTGACCCTGTTATTTCTTGTGACAGGATTTGCTCCACTTGTCCTGTAGCACTGTATCCCAGGGTCACTCCTCTCCTGGGTTGGAATAGTGTCAAACGCAAAAGGTTTAGGGCAGAGAAAATCACTGCTGAAGTTGCTAATTACCACATGCAGCAATGGTACAAATTAATGCTTCGAGCAGTTTAGAAAAAAATGAGTGTTTTAAAGGTGTCATTAACAGGTTAGTTTCATTTATAAATGTGCTTTTACAAAAAAAAGTCATCATTTAGTGTGTTTTTACTTTTACAATCCCTCCATCAAATAAGTGTTTTTAAATCATGTGGGATTTCTCATCATGTTACATGGTAATAAAATTACTGTCTAAAGCATTTGTGAGCTCAGTGACTTTAGGAAAAAAGCCTCTAAACAGATTTTCCTATTTTAACTTGAATTTCAGAATCTCATAGTATATTATGACTTGATTTTAACCTCTCCTATAGAAACAGTAGTCTCCCTTAAAACAACAAGGATTAAATTTCCAGGCGTTTTTTAAAAAAAATACTTAACGGGTTATATAAGAGCATATTAAGAGAAAATTAAAATATATGGAACTGCAGTGAAGTACTAACACTGTGTTTATATTAAGCCAGAGAATGATATGAGATCACAATTTTCATGGGGTGCAAACTGCACATTGTGCTAATTGTGTTCCCCACTTTTAATCTCTCACAGATCTGAATAATCTATTACCAGAACCAGAGATTCGAGCGCAGAGCAGAGTTTAACACAAGTTAGTTAATATGAAAAACGCTGTATCTAGTTGTTTGCAAAATTACTTTTGTTGATTAAAAGGCTCTTCAGAACTTCCGGCTTGTGAAAGGGTTTTAAATTGTCTAATGCTGATTGTGATTGCTATGCAGAAAAAAGGCAATGCGAAGCAAACCATTATATCACTGAATCTTTGTTAAGCAGGCCTTGAAAGTGCTTGACAGCATAATTAATCTTGTGATATGAACAAAGAAACCAACTCAATAGTATTGAAGATGCTTATTAAAAATACTAAATACCTTTTTCCACTTAAAAACCTTTTGAAATACTGTGGAAAGTGCCATTACCTTTTTTGTTTTTGTGGTATTTTAGTCTAAAATTGATACAAGGGACACATAGCACGAGGAAAAGAATAAACTGGGTGACAATAAAAATTAGTTCAAAAAACAATGCTCCCTGATTTGGGGTGTCAGCTAAGCAACCTCTGAGCATTACAAAAGACACATGCACGCAGAAACATAAACAGTGTCCATTGCTCTTAGCCTCAAAAGTTATTTTCAATATTGACTGGTTGTCAGTCATATTTATTTTTTAAAGTAAATCTTAACAAAAAAATTATATTTAAATGTATTATGTCCATTTAATCGTTTTTTCCTATGTTAGCTATATAGTATAATGCCACACCAGAGGAAACCATACAGTGAAGACTCCCTGATATGGGGGGATGCATTTGTGGTGCAAACTATCCCCAAATACACCGACAGAGCCTACAGAAATATATGGATAGTGGGCTGTGACCATGGCTGGAAGGAACTGTATCCACAGCATGTAATGTACAGAGGCAGAGTGGACCAAGCTTTGCAAAGAGAAGCCTCTGACTTTCAGCAGAATGAATGGTTTCCTTTGAAAATCACTAAAAATTACAATCGTGGAAACCAATGTTTAGAGATTTTTGATGCCCTTAAGTTTATTAAGAACTTGATAGTTCTTAATATCTAGTTTAAGATATTAGTGTTATCTATCTAAGGCAAATTTGTTTCATTCTGGAAAGTGTAATTCTTCAGCCAGAACTCTCTCCTGCAAGGTTAACAGTTAAAATGAGAAGAAAGCAGGCACTGTTATGGCCCAGCAAACCTGAAGCCTTTTAAGAGAGAAGGTCACAGTCAGCCCAGTGACTGGTCCTGCCAACTGGAGGTTGTTGTCTGCACATGCCATGAGTCAGCTCCAGAGCCAGTCTAGGAGTGTCACCATTTTATGGGTGATGGCATCTCTGGTTTTGGGTCTCCATGACCTCCTGACCCCACAAAACACACTGGTCTTGCCTTCTATTAAGGTGAACTGTTCTGTATACCAAGATCAAGACTTCAGAGTGGGGTACGAGGAATATAATGAAATAACCAAAGCAGCAGCTCTGAACTTCCTTTCCAGTGTATCATTTTAGCACTGTGTGTTGGCTATGCCGGCTCTTCACCCTGCCAATCTAATTTTTCCTTCCTAACTCTCATTGTGTTACGAAAAGAACCATGGTGCGCGGTTTTCTATTATGCAGAAGCCTCTACACAGAGGCAAAACTCAGCACAAACACTATTTTAGACAGTACCAACTTCAAAGAGGACGACCTCCTATGTCACTGAAATTACATGTAGCACACTACAGCCCTTCTTTTGATCAAGAGCTGCAGGTGTTGGTTCAAACACAACTCACCCACCTCGGTGGCCAACAATCAGCAAAGCTCAGTGAAACACGCCCATGAGCAGGAGGATGCTGAATCACAGCTTTCTTTTAAACATTCCAGATATTTGCAGCTGCAGTCCTCCAGGGAAACGCAAAACCTATTGATTAAAATATAGGTTGAATTTGGAGGTAAACACACCTTACTCCATCTTATATTCAAGTTTTTTAATACTCTCCAAAGACATTAGAAGCTTGCTGTGTTTCATTTTCATACCAGTGAATCAGCTCTGGGGTTGACGGTCCTTGCTCAGGCAAGGCTTCCTGTGGCATATGGCAATCTTGCCTGAGCACAGACAGTGTAGGAGGCTCTGATGGCAATCGTTACTGCAATTAGCAAATCACACTACCATATTCATGTTTTACTTTACAGTTCCGATTTCTAAACACTGGACCTTTTCTTGAATCCTCTATGTACAGAACTCCCATTAATTAAAATCAAACATCAAGAAATACATAAAAAATCAATGGTAGAATATGACTCACGTTGTTTAATTAATGGGTAATTCCTCGCACCAATATGCTGAGAAAGCTCGAACTCAACCTTTAGGATTAAAAAATTCACCATGTGAGAAAATTTGCTTTTTCCTAATCACATTTCTCCCTAACAGATTTTAAAAACACAAGTAAAATCTGTTGGCAAAGTGTTTAAGTACATACAATCCCTACAACTTAAAGCAAGCTCCCATTGCCATCCTTACCAAGTCAGATAATGGCATGAACAGCAAATATCCAATAATACAATGCTGGAATACGCAAAGCATGATTTTCACCGTAGTTCCTTCAGGTGATGGCTGCATCAGCCCACCAGCTGTATATGTCTCCTCTTTCCACTTCCCCTCAGTCATTCATTTGAAAACTACCACATAGGTATCATTCGTTGAGCAATGTTAAGTGTAGAAGCACATGGAGACAAAGTCTGTATTTCATAATAACTCAGCAATATGGATTTTGGCCTTAAGGGTACATTCATTCAAACAAGAGAATAGCAGTGAGAAAGCCCATGAGCAAAATCTTGCAACCTCACAAAAGGAGATGTTCATTCAGGGGTGAACGCTTTATTTCAAGTTTAATAAATTTCATTTTCAAAGAATTGCCAACTCACACAAATTTGTCACTAATCTTCAAACTGGAGATGCTTTTTTTTTCCTGCTCACAACGCTAGGAGGAGGCCCTCGGTTCCTCACTATCAGTTAAAGTGGTCTGCTTTCAGCTACTGCAGTTTTCCCTCAATTTAGATAGTTACTTCCTCCCTGTTCTTGCTGGAAGCTGTAAAGAATGTTGCATCCACCTTGTCCTAACATACTAAAGGATGAAATTCCCCAGCAGTCCATATTGTATATCCAGCAGGTGCTGGAAGGATCATGAGAAAGCCTCAGGACAGGCTAGGGATCTTTGTGTGCTATCTGAAAGACTCTGTCTGGGGAGCCCCATGTCCAAATCATCCCAGGCTTACAAGACAACAAGTTAGTCCATAACACGTCCTGATGATAAACCTCTAAACCCCACCAGTGCCATTCTCTTTTACTTCAAAAGACAGGGCAGGATGTAGAAGCACCTTTGTCTGATAGTGACCGAAGACACTAAAACACTTCAGATGAGAACGAGAGAACACAGCCTCAAAGACTTATGTGCTTCCAAATTTTGATAGAATTTGAACTGACTAATATCCATGAAAGTCCAATGTAACAGTTTTAGAATTCAAGGTAAAAGTGTGAAGTCTTACTTAGAAATTAATTAATTAATTTGAAAAACTGAAAAAAGTCAAATTCCTCAAGATTATAAACCTGCTCCCTATGCAATAAATAAGTCTCTCCACTGCCTAAAATCATTCATAAAACAAGATCTGAGCAATTTTAAAGGAGACTAACAGAAGAATAAGATGAGATTAAAAAATTAAAAAATCATACAAAGATAGGAGACATTATTGCTACTCAAAATACAGCATATAACATTTCCAGTAACAACCTATGCTTGCGCATTGCCAGAAGTAAAAGGAATTAAGAGATTTTTCAAGATTAGTAGTATTTACAGAATTATATTCACATTAAAATACATTTAAGACACCACTCAAAGAGTATCTTGGATTTTTCACCAAAAGATCTGCTGGTTCTACCTGTGCCCACCCAGAAAACCATGGTTCAAGTAGGATCTGAAATCAAGTTCAGACATTCTCAAGCATTGTCTCCTGGTATTTAGTAACAAAGTCAATAAAGAAGGCAGACAACCCTGCAGTGGGGCAAGAAACCCAGACTTAGCCGTGATGTGCTGTCTATCCCATGCATAGACAAACTGTGCTCTGAGTTGCTGTAAGCAAAATGAACAGTATGGAATATGCATTGCAGATGGATCACTTGCTGAGCAAAGCTTCTTGGCATTCACATACATAGGTAGGAGCCACGCACCATGGTTCAGATGGAAAAGAGGGAATTAAGGGAAAAAAATATTTGGTACATCCATAATGCAAATTCAAACATCTAGTTTTTCTGGACAGCTCAGTTTTTAATAATGTAAATTGGTGAGGCATACGCTGATTATAAATTTAGAAGATGGTTATCCAAATTCATAGATATTTCAAAAGGAAGGGCTCGTCAGAAATCAGTGTTACAACCGAGAGGCCCCCTGCTTGAAGCTCTAGCTGGGTGGTGAATAGTTCAGGAGAACATAAGAAGTTCACATCAGAGCTGCCCATAGTTCTCAGCTGTTAACAGAAGAGATGATCCTCCCAGGTAACTGTCTGCACTCTCTCATTTGAAATACATCTCCACTGGTAGAGCAACAGATTGAGTTTGATGGATATTCTTGTTGCATTCCGAGGTGTGAAGAAAAGGCCTGAACTGTGCATATGCTATAGGAGACAGTTTTCGCTGTTACTTCTGGTGGCTCATTGTAGGTGTTACTGCTTTGTTCACAACCTTTGCACTCCATGATGTCTCTTGAAAATACAGCGTTTAGTTCACTGGTTGCCTTCAATTAAAGTGGCTTTTTTGCTCTGGAGTAGAATCTGTAAAATGACATTTGACTCTGTTTTTCTGTATCTCCCAATCAAGTGTGTTCATTTCACGTATGTAAATGTGCACACCAGCTCCGCAGGCACAACTTGGTAGTCAAGCTAGTTCTTCTCTGCATCCTATTTGTTTGATTGTGCCCTTAACTAATTCCTGGGATGCTCCAATGTAACTGCTGTGCAGAGGATGCAAAGATGGATATAATTTATCTTGCACTACCTTAGTTGTTTTGTATCTGCACTTAAAACAGGAATACAAATTAGTTAAAGGGTTTTCTGATAAAACAAGCAGTTAGTTAAGCATGAACACATCCATCTAGAGGAAGGGTCTGCTAAAGCAGAATTTGGATGCCAGATGTTAAAAAGTTAAATTTCACCACAAAGTCAGGAAGAAATGGTTTGTGAGAAGGTTGTCCGTGAGTGTGAGACAGGCTTTGTTTGCCTTTTTGCTTTTCCCCAAACTTGATTTTCATGAACAGTTAAACCACAGCCATTTTTCCTCATACTGCAGATAGGAATAACACTGCCAGCGTCCTTTGGTATAAGAAATCTGAAAGAAACTTAAAGCTGAGAGGATGAAAAAAACTTGACAGTCATATCTGTACCAAAGGCAGATTCGATCTCAAGTCCTCCAGAACATCTTCCTCTTCTATTTCGAGTTTTTCTGAGCAAACAGCATTTCTGAAGAAAATCCCATCTAACCAGAACTGATACTTATCCTCACATTAATCACTTGTCAAGAGATCATCCCGCTTGGATGGCATTAGAAATACATCCTAGAATGAACAAAATCCAGTAGGAGTTGGAAAGGACAGCTTGTACATTTCTGATGTGCAATACAAGCATAGACAGTCTTTACAGAGCTGTTCAAGAAAGGCAGCATTAGAGTTCCTCAAAACCTAGACACAGTGAATTTTCTAGAACAAACAGGGGTATTTTAGAGCTGTTTTAAGGGTCCAATGATCTTGAGAGAATGGAATACTAAGTCTATTTTAACTTCCTATTCATACCCTCATCAAAGGCATTCTGTGGGAATGAAGAATATTTATTCTAATGAAAAGATATTCATGGCAGAAGTAATTAAAAAAAAAAAGTCTGGAAAATATGGCATAACACACTGCAGCTACCTAGCAGTCCGTGGTACGAATTTTTAATTTTTATCAGAGACACATTATTTAAATTTAAAGCTTTAACAGTAAAGTATTCAGTCCTCTGGTCTTTCTAAAGTCCCACCACTGCACAGCGCTTAGGTAAACTAGTGAGATACATATTCTCCAAGCGTGAACCTAGACTTGGTTATTTTGGCACCCATGCACTCCATGTCAACAGATACTAAATCTCTTTAGCCTTACAGTTCAGTAACATTTCCCTGTTTTTTACACTTGTATTTTTATGTCTCTCCTCCTACAATTTCCCTGAGAGGTGAGCAAGACAAAACCAGCTGCTTGGAATGCTGCTCAATGTATATGGAGATTATTAATCAGTCAGTTAAGCACAGGTCTATATATCCTACCATACAATGCTCTTCCGGATGTTCCTGTATTACTCTATCATGTAGCAATTAAAGCAGCTTTGGAAATAGCTTGTCACATATTTATCTCAAACGGGCTATGTTCTAATAGAGGTCAGCTGCAGCCATGAATTTCGTGCCCACTGTATGAAACAGTAATATCAGTCCATATATGCTGGCTAAAACACTCTTATTCCAAGTCTGAACAGATGGTTGATTCACTGTGTATGTAGACTCTTCATGGCCAACATTTTAAGCACAGTGACTTGCCACTAATAAGACACTGGCACTGCTTTAGAAGAACAAGATGTTCTTTCGTATTTCAAAACATTTCCACTCTGAAAATACCAGTAAACACTTCCTGATATGTCCAAAAAGAATGTCAGTTGATCCAGAGGATTCAGCAACAGCAGTATAGGATATTGTCTGTTGTCATTCCCATAAGGTTTTTAATTATACTGTTTTGTCTCTTCAATTGGAGATAGCATTTCCTATTGACCTGCTATTGTAACACTGACAGCCCAGGTGTTCAGCTTTATTCTTTTGCTCTAAGCAAGCAAATGACTTCATATTTATATTCTGAACTAATGTTTCAAGAAGCTATGAATGGATTGATGCTGTTGTGGGTATGCTACTAACTCCTGGAACTTCACGTTGGAAGTTAATACTAACAAAAAGCAGTAGTTGCCATTGTTTTTCTTAGCTGGTTAAAGAATGAGGTATTAATATATTCCCAAGGATTTTTTTAAGTATCAGTTACTATTATTTTGCCATGTCAGATAGTATTTTAGAGCAGGATTCATCTGCCCAAATACAGACAAAGCTATCAGCACCTGAGCTACTTGTGAGGGCTCCCTTTATAGTCAGTGGAGAGAAACAGGCACTTTTAGAGTGCAATTGATCTTCTCTTAAGATTGACAGCTACACTGTAGACATCTAAAGTTGGATGAGATTAATAGTGTCCCCAACATTTGTTAAATTATGCAAGATTCTATATAAATAGAAGACAAAGTCCCTTCCCTAAAGAGCTTTCATCTTCAGTCAATACATTTCTAGAACTGAGCATCTAAATTGCCTGTCTTTGTCAAGTGCCTCCCTTTGATGTTATTCCACAAGGTGCTCTCTGGTTTTCCTGGACAACACACACTATTCACTTGAGAAAGCAGTACATTCAGGACAGGGAGCAGAATTACCCGGAGGATCTCCGAGAGCCGCTTTTCCAGAATTGTGATAGGGAACTTCTTGATAAGTTTTTTTTTATTTATCTTTTAGAAGTGGGTTGCATTTTGTCAATTTTTACTGACAAGTTGGAAAGGCAAGTACTTCAAAGTGGAATAAAGAAGAGTGTTTGCCTGCAAGAGCCTGCTCTTCACACGTGCTGATTCCTCTGGAGGACAGCAAAGTGAATTAGCAGCTCCTCCTCTTCTCCACTCCGTGACACGCACACGTGTGCACACGCAGAGAGACACAAGGGAACTAAGAACATTACTTGTGCCATTTTCCAAGCCTTGGACAGAGAGGACCAAAGAGCTAAGAATCCATGGGCAGTATAGGCCTGGTAATAAACTCTGATAATATTTGTAGTACACCGTTCCCATTACAACGGGAAATAACATTCAAAACACCACCAGACATAAGCTATCCTCTTAAGAATCACTATATGGTTTCACAACAGCCATCTTTTCTCTTCACTCATACCACTCCCATGCTGACCTCCTGCACACAAATGACTTCAGAAGTCTTTTCATAAAAATTTTGTGAATTCCAAAACCTAAAATTTTGTGTCGTGTAACTCACTCTGCTGAACTGGTGCATAAGGTTTTGTCAATAACAGTGGTGAAAGACGTCTCTTTTCATACAAAAACTTCCCTTCTGACAGGCTTCCAAACCAGACTGGTAGTTTTCAAAGGAGTTTTCTACAGCAGATTGAAGTCTAACTTGAGAGGGAAAGAACCCCCAACCAAATAAATAAATAACTTGCTAACAGATAGAGGAATTGCTTTCTCCAGAAGCACATCAGGTTTGTCAAATCAATGCAGGACACATCTAATTTGATGAGATGGACCCTAGGAGAGCTGAAAGTATATTATTCCACTGAATATGAGACACTATAACAAAAATACCCAACTTGATAATTAAAGTATCCACAGTAAGGATGAAGAATATTTATACTTGTCAGGCAAACAAGTTAAACCAAAGCCTCTGAATTTTTATGCCCTGCCTCTCATATTCTGTCACTTGATAACTAGTCGAAAGAGAATATTCTTGTTCAATGCATATAATCTCTTCAGTGCATATTTAACTATTCAAATTTAGCTAACATACTATTTTTACTAAAATATAAAGCAAAACAAGATCTCAGTCACAACCACAAAATCTTTTTTAATGTATTCCTTGTGCTACTTCTGAATATTAATAAAAATTAATAATTAATTTTGCCTTTGGCATTGCAAGATATACTAGTTTTAATTAGTGTACTGTACTCCTATACAATTAAAAAATAATTGATGTCCACACTTATTGGCGGTCTCTGTGATCTCTTTTCCTGTTGTTGTCAACAAATGCCTCAAAAAACAAGTTCAAGAATGTTTTGCTGTCCACTTGATTTACTCACCAAAAGTAACAGACAAATCTTTTATGATGAAACAGAACAGTTTTCTGTTTAAATTATACACAAGTATATTAACTAGAAAGAGAAAATTAAAAGCGGATGGCTCAAAGAAATAATGGAAAGACTATCAAAATGTTTAGTCTATCAACAAATTTGCCTGGAATGCATCAGTGGGTGACAGCATATTTCAACTCAAATGCAGTGGCCGTCTTGTACTTCTTATGTCAATCCTGTTGTGCATTTAATGCTGATGTCCCCCTTGATCAGCTTCAGTTATATACATCCAGCATATCATGTTACTGTTTTCCTACATAATATTAATTGTTCCAAGAACTACTTAATACAACCTAAAGTCTCTCTTTCTGTCTCTGAAAGAATGAGTTAAAGTGTAAGATCCCATGGGGAAAAACCCTACATTCCCTTCAATGTAATTGCATCAGGAACCTTGAATAAATATAAGGTTTTTTTTATTACAGCCACTAAAACAAAGACATCGAATCCCAGATACAAATCTTCCTGCACGGTTAAGGAACAGAACAAAAAATTCAAATGGTAAGGAATAACCCAAACCTACTATTCCTTATCTAATCCAGAAGTTTCTGCTCCTAATTTGAATCTAGGTCAGAAAGTACATCTGGAAGAGGCATTTTGGGGCATGACAATAAGCTAACTAAAAATCGCTGAGTTTATTTTCCCAACATGCCAGTATGACACACCTCAGAGTTAGACACAGTGCAAGGGCTAGACAAACAAATAAACAGAAGAACAAAAGGATTTAGATAACACAGGAATAAAAATGCCCAATTTTTTTTTTATCTAATCCACATGCTTGGAGAGTAGCAAACATGAAAAATCAGCAAATCAGATACTTATTTAATTAATGCTTTTATCGTGATTAATGATCTTGATGGTCATTTTAACTAAAAATGGATAGTAACTGAAGTAACGCATGTAAATAAATCTCACCGAAGAACTGAGAGTATACTGCATTCTTACTTCATAAGATTTTTTTAAAGCTATTTCTCAACAAGTTTTCTGGTGCTGCACACAGGAGCCAACAGCTTGTCTCCGTGACAGGATTTCACCTGCTTTCCCTTTACTCTGAAAACAGGATTCAAGGCAGAGCAGCAGAACCGCTCTGTGAGGGGACCCCGACGGTGGCACGGGAAGGCACTCGCTCCTGGGGCACATCCCACTTCAGGGAACGACTGAAAAGGCCCTTGCCCCTGCTACCAAGACAGTGCAGTTTTGAGACTGGATGGAGCTGCAGGGCCCCTGGAGATCCCCCCCTTCCGCCCCCCTCATCAACCCCTCCGCCCTCTCGGCCCTGTGCTGCCAGGGGGCAAGTCCAGCACCAACTGGGGCTACGAGTGGCACTCGGCCACCACCCGCTTCCCGCAGCTCCCCGGTGAGTCTCTTCAGAACCCACAGCCACTTCAGGAGCTTTTTGTCTTTGACACAAGTTCAACCTCATGCCCACTGGCTTTCTTTTCCCCTTAGGTGGCTGCCTTTAAATAGCTGTCCTGGGAATAAATCCCCCAATGCACCACAGCTGTCTCCTGGTTCTCCTGGCGGTAACCTTCATGGCCCACTCGTGACACCCAGCAGCAAAGCTGTTTCCATGGCACAACAGAGCTCTGATGCCCTTCAGCTCTCCCAGCTAACCACAGCCTTTAACTGAAGGCTCTGGGTGCCTGATATATCAAGATGAAACTCACTAAAAGCCTCACGTTCCCATTACAAGTAGCCAAGAGGCCTCAAAAAATGCACTGGCCTCAGCTACGCCATCAGGCTGTGAATCAGCCACCACCACCTCTACAAACAACATGATCACTGCTGCAAACAGTGCTGACTTTCACACTGCTTCCTTCTGTGGCTTTGTGCTAAAGCAGAACAAAAACCACCTGTCCCTGCCAATGGCAGAGGGTTGGAACTGGACGATCTTTAAGATCCCTTCCAACCCAACCCATTTTATAATTCTATGAAATGGGGGATATTGCTTTCAAAATTTTGAGCTTCCTAGTTGAACACCCAGGGTGTGGAGTCCCAACACAGAGCTCAGTAATTCTGGCACTTCCATCAACCTCAGTTACAGCCACAAATCCTTCTACCAAGTTCCCTCCCATGCACTTCCAAAATTCCTAATAAAATTCAGTTGACTAAAAGGTACTAAAGGAACAGGGACAAGCATCACTGATTCACATACGACCAGACTTCCAATAGCTAAAACCTCATTTTATCTGTCAGTGAAGTGGTAAGTTGCAGACACTTAATTCTACTTGTATGAATTCTCACAGTCCATGCAAACTTTTAAATTTTTCAACAATTTTACATTTAAGTTTTTCTCAATTTGCTTGTATCATAGTGTCATGACTACAACTAGCACAATTCTGAACAATGAGCCCATAAAAACTTGAGCAGTGACAATAAACTTCCCTTTTAACTTTCCTCATTATTGCCAGCTCAGGGCAGACAAAGCAATAAAAGCAATCCAAAGACAACTACCCCAGCAGGTCTCTACCCAGGCCAGGGCTTCTACTCCTTGAAGTTTTGAATAGAAAACCCTTCTCTCCTCCTCCTCGTGTATTTCTTCCCAGTCCTCCCATAGAGGCAGTCCCCAACAGGATGCTTTTCCCTTTTTATTTATGTGAATTCTCATGACACATCATGCACCACACTCGTAGCAATCACTGACAGATAGTTAAAGTTTCTAACGGGCTACAGGGGAAAGCATTTTCCACCAACTGTTCTCCTACATGCCAGGGTAAAATATATCTCATGGACTAAATCTCTTCCCACTCGTATCCTGCCAAAAACTGTGGGTTTTGTTTTTTTAAATGAGGCTTGAATGAAATTCCATTAGCTATTCCTGAGCAATGGCAGAGTAACTATCCCAGCATACAAAAAAGCCCTAACCACAGATAACTAAACTTGTCTCAGACATGAGTTGTTTTCTGGAGACATGACACGGGAATGGACTTCAGTATAATGGCAAAGTTACTTGGTTTATACAATGTTACCTGAGTCAAAACCAGTTAAAGACCAATGAAACCGTAAGGTATGTCGGCGTCTCGGAAAATTATTTTTAGATCAGCTGGGATGGTTTAACCATAGATGTCTTCTTTATGGATGGATGAATACACCCCTTAGCTCATGAGGTTTACAATCTATGTATGTGGGAAACCATCAAAACTCAGAAGTTATTCCACAATGGCAATCCTCACTTTTTAATTTGAGATGCCTTTTTCAGTTTAAAAAACAAAATTATTTTTTAAAAAGTCAAAAGCAAGTTTTTTTTATCCATGTTATGTTTTAATGTTGTTTTTTTTATTGTTGCTTTTGCATTTGAATGCTGTTATCAATGCAAGCACTGAGGAGTGAGAGTTTTTGTATTTAATTTGCTGTAGATAATGAACATAGACTGTATATGCTTTCACCTAGGCATGCTAAGAATTACAACACATTTCTTCTGAGCACTGAACATGCAGAAAAAGCAAGTTTTTAATATGCTACTGGATTGAGTTTATGCTTTCAACTACTGAGAGAAAATGAGAAATTTTAGCCAGGCCACTGTAAATGTAAATCCAAACTTTGTTGCTGTTTTTACTTGATGCACCCAAAGATATACTTAGCATTCCAGTCTTCACAAACACTTGAAGACCACAGCTTATGGTTTTCTGCATGGCTCACCTTAAGTCTTCACAAGTTTTTTTGCTGCAGATATTGCACTGGGAGGGAGTTGGGAAAGAAGGGGAAGCAGCAGCCTCAGTCGCTGTATTTCCCACTGCAGACGACTCTACGAAGAACAAAAAATACATGGATAACTCATCCTGCTACCCCTGTTTCCCCTTTCTCATAGCTTGGAAAGAAAACTGGATTTTATCCAAGGCTAGACAGGTGGCAGGGAAATATTTTTTGGTTAATTACCTCAGAATGCTGGGAAAGGTGTGCTGCTACCTCATGTCTGCATTGCGCTGCCTCACACTGGTAATTA
Source organism: Tapera naevia (assembly GCA_033556795.1). Taxonomy (NCBI): domain Eukaryota; kingdom Metazoa; phylum Chordata; class Aves; order Cuculiformes; family Neomorphidae; genus Tapera; species Tapera naevia. The sequence goes on along the minus strand of JAUMJJ010000184.1, from coordinate 3,216,946 downwards.
AGCTGATCAGTACTGGTACATCTACCCACCAATCAAAGCTGGATGGAAGGGATATTTTGAGGAGACAAAGCATTAAACAGCACTGAATTAAGAGTTTGGGTAATCAAGATGGCACATGTTCTACTTGAAAAATAAGGCCAATCCTTCCAAAAGAGGGACAGCTGGCATGCTGAAAGTCAATCTTATCCAAAAGAAATGTATTTCTTGCTTTAAGAGTCACAGTTGGGGCCTCTGTGCAGCCTTGTAGCTAATGAGTTGATAATGTCTCCTTCAGGAGAAGGGAAAAAGGCCACTACTCAAATTCTCCTTGATTCCTCCTCATTTGGGATCCTGGCAAATCAAGATTGGCTCTAATATTTTTATAATGACCAGTCCCGCCAACGGACTCAGTGACAAGCACACTCAACTCAGCTTTAAATTAAACACAGCTTTGCAAGTGAAAAAAGTGGAGACTAAACTTAAGTGGCTCAACCAAAATTAGGAAAACTATGTGCCTTTACACAGCATGTGTTTTCAGTATTGCAAATGTCCTGCTGTTTCTGAACACTGGACTAACCCTTCATACTGTGACATTCATGAACACATCCAAATTTAAACACTATTATTTTTAATGCACTTTTTTCTGTAGGGAATACCATGGCAAAGACAATTTTGTATCATTAACCACAGAAAAAGAGAGATTTTCTGCTATCAGCACTGCCAAAAAAAATGCAGCCTCATGTATTTCTGTGCAGATAAGTATGAGAGATGTTCTCTGTATTTCTTGGAGTGAATAATGTGCTACTCTGCCGAATCCACACAAATGTAAAAATGAGCACAAAGATGGAAAGTTAGTGACTCCCTTATTATTTTCCAGGAGCAGAAGAACGTGGCCAAAGCACGAATATGTGTGTGGCACTGAGTGCCTACTTCACCTGCACGTACACGCACCTAAGTGGCCAATTTAGTCCAGGCTTCACAGTGGGCCAGTTACATGTTCTCAGTCACTTTTGCTATAGTTTCCACATATAAAGTGAATTAATTACTTGGTCAAATTAGGCACACCATTAAGCATGTGTGTTTTTATTAAAACTGTCCCTTAACATCACCTGACCCAACAATGCCTGGACTTACACATACCTTACTGTGCAAGTTATTTCCAGAAATAGACCACTTCAGCCTATGGGGCTTGAAACACAAACTGCAGCAGAGCTTAAGAGTGGTAATCAGTATTAATTGCAGTGTTCATGGGAATTTTTTAAACATAAATCAAATTAATAGATTGCACAATTTCTAAACTGTTACTCCCAACCAACTTTACTTTAGATAAATAATTGCTTACGCTGCTTTTTGAAGACACATTCCTGCCAAGTCTGAGTTAGAAACCAGCCACAGTCCTAAAAATATAAGTAATGTCAGCATTTGCTGTATTTAACGTTTAATACGGGGAGGCTGAAAAGTAATATGTGTTAAGATGGCAAGTTGAGACCAGAGCTCAATTCTGTCATGCAAAGGTGATATAACCTGAAACACTGCTAGGCCAATCTTCTAATAAAAATGAACAACCAAATATAATAAATTATGAGGTCATTAAAACTATTAAAGCTATTTATCAAACAGAAAACAGATCTTTTGACTTTCAGGGAAATACTGTGACTCCAAACATCCTCCTGCACTCCCTTTCATCATTTCAGTAATTTTCAACATGAGTCCATCCTCGTCTGCATCCGCTGAGTGCTGCCTCCCGCTCCTCCCCCACTTCTCCTCTAATAGTGTTCCGAGAGAATTTCAAGATGTGGGCTAATGGAGCTGGCATGGCTTGGAGTTTAATATTGCATGTGCTTAACTTTTTGTGCAACTGACCAACATGACATGTCTAACTGTATAAATGGAAGTTTTATGGTGATAAGATCAGTAGTTACTGAGATATTTATGTGACATGCTGACAGATATAAAACTACAAAGCTTGCTTTTATGCCTTACATCCTCTTGAAAAAAAAAAAATAAATACTAAGATGATGGGTCACTTTGAAGAGAATTTATTATCCAAATTACCTAATACCTGGCTAAGTTCTAATATGCAAGATGAGGTCTCAAAAATGCTATTAAAACTGTGAACTTTAATTTCAGAGGATCTCGGTGCTCTCTGCCAAATGGGGCACAGTACAGCCAGTTTGCTTGTCTCTCTCTCTCTTTAGATCATGGCGCTGTCATCCAACCAAAAAGGAGAATGATGACAAAAACCAGAAAAAGGCAAAAGATAATCTCTCTCCAGTTTTAACACGCTGTAGGTTTAGGTCTCTCGGGGAGATTTTAATCTCTGGTTGGGTGGAGGAGGCAGACTGAGAGGAGAGGAGAGAAGGTCAAGATTAAAGAAAATACATCATTTTTGTGTATATACGGATACCCACACACACATATAAATATAATCTCTGTATGAAATGGAGTCTCTCTTACGTTTTGATCTGGGGAAAGCCAACCTCAGAAATTCTTATAGAATAAGATTGCTGATGTTTCCTGCTGGCAGAAAGCCGCCTCCCCACCCCTGAGCAGTGCCCACCGCTGAAGTTAAAAGCCTGCCCTACTTCCTTCTGTGTTTGATGTGAACGTTCCTTCACCCCCTGAGAAGGTGGGTAGCCACAGCATTCTGAAAAGAAGGGGGAACAGCCCAGTGGCAGCAAAGAAGGGAGAAAAAAAAAAACCAAACATATTTTAAAAAGAAGAGTTGAAGGCTTCTAGGGAAACAGAAAGCCAGGAGGAAAAGAAAACTTCACCTCAAGAGACACAAGTAGCTGGCAGTGTAAAAAGAATACTGACCCTGAGAACAAGACAACTCAGAGGACAGAAGAATCAGCAGACTGCGGGAAAGTGGGAAGCACTCAGCTGTGCTGTGACTTTCCCAAGAGATCAGACCCTTCCATGCTAGAGGGGATGACCTTCATTCCCATCCAAGATGCCCCCCCCGATTTGTTATTGCACCCATTTCCCACAGGAATGACAACCTGTATCCCCAGTGCTGAGAAAACCAACTGCCTCTTCAGCACCTCAACTACCTCCTATCACCCATCCACAACCCCATGGCCCTCACTCCTGCTTTTCCTCTCTCACCTCCCATATCCCAACACCGGCACGAAGATCCGCGCACACCAAACACCTCCCACAGATGTCCACTCTACGTGCATCCCCAGGCACAACAGAGAAAACAGCTAATCTTGGATGAGATGATGCATTTTACTTAGTTAACCCAGCATTTTTGTTTACTTGTTTCCCTCAAATCTCTGTTTTCTCCCTCAGCCTTTCTGAACAGGTATTTTATTTTTTTGGCCTGCCTCTGGCATCGTCTGAAACACCTGGTGGGAAGGAATAGATGTAGCAGTGGAATCCAAAGTGAGGTTTGGAATAAAGAAACAGAGAGCATCACATGTTTCTCTCCCCATAACAAGAGCACAGGATCACACATCTGTGTGTGAACCAGCAGGACACGTGAAGGTTTAGAAGATGTCGGGAGTGGGATGCTTAGCTCAGCCATTACCACTTAGAATTACTAAGTTGGAAAGAAAATACTGGATCTTTTTTGGGGGGAATAAACTTATAAATGCCATGACATGTACAGTTTTTTGTGTCAATTCCTTTTATCTGCAACATTTAGGAGGTCAGGCTGAACTATTTCCCCAGCATTAAACACCTATGCTTGCTGTTCAAAGAAAAAATTAGGACTGTCATAAAAATATTTAGACCTTGTTTAAAACTTAAGTGTCTAATAGCAAATCTCCCTGTAAATCACCCATCTAATAACTCTACTTTAGAGAAATCAGTGGCTTTGTTAAAGCTCTATAGCGATTTTTCCATCACCAACATTTTAAGTTTATTTTGGGTAACGTTAGAGAGACTTTGTTGGTTGTTCCAACTGACCATGATGATTAAGATATATAATTAAGATACTTGACGATTCCTCTTGTGTCAGCAGGAACATGTCAATTCCTGTGTCTTCAGTTGATGCACGCACCCAGGGCTGACTGCTCAGGTACTGTTGGTGGCTCATATCTCAGCTATCACCTAATGATTAGACAGAGCTGACAGAAATCAAATTCTAATAACTGCAAGATGACCTCGGATTTTAATTCAACTAAAAGCACTAAAAACATTGTTCAATAGTTGGGTCATCATATCACCAATCAAAACCCAAAAGCTGGTGGCTCCAGGTGCCTCTAAAAGCAACACACATCACATTGAACTAAAAACTAATCTCACAACACAGCTGAAGTAACAAAAAACAGTACAGTAGTCATTGGAAATATTGGTGTAAACACATGAGAGCAGAATCTGAGCATCAGCACCACCCACACTGGGTACACTATATATACTTTGGGTTAAACTGAGGCACTGAACAGGAAAAGAGCAAAGAAGCAAACTACAAATCCCCAACCAAACACAAACTATCTGGCCTCCTTCCCTCCCATCTAACATCTGTCCTGCTCATGGCACAGCCACAGTCTTGCTTCTTCAAACAGTTTTGCCAGGCAACAGTCCCTTACAGCACATGTAAATGTGATTTTGTTCAGGGGACATTAAGGATGCCTGTGACAAAAGAGTAGCAGCAAACAGGCCACGAATTAAAATCCGTTACTGTATTTTAGTTTATTGATCTACTGCAAGCTTCTCAGCATTGTCTAATTTAAATAAAACTTCAATTTGTAACAATACTATAAATAGAAGGCAATATTGATCAGAGTGCCACCAGCCTGCTGAACTTTTGTTATCACTGAAGCCTGACCAGTTAATGTTGAACGTTACAATTTATTACACTGCAAAGTACAATGCAACACAATAGCATTTAGATTTATAAACAAAGATATGCTGAACTACTGAAAGCAAGTTCAGCCAGCTCTGAACGAGAAGAGCGTTCTGATTTACTGTGACGCCACAGCACTATTTCCCTACCTGAGGCAATATTTCATTACCTCTCTGATACCAACACCTGTTAACTCTGCTGAAGACTGAAAAATTTGATTTCTTTTGGACTCCTTTAAACCCCAGCAAAACATCTCACGTCCATCAGCAAAGATTCATCACTGCTGTGGTAGCTTTTGAGGAACATTACTAGTCAAGATGGTCAAACCATTTCCTGGGAGACAGAACCTTCACAATAAATAGTAGCAGATACCATACCCCTAACATCACATCTTTTCTTCCCCTTCATAGGAGTAAAAACTGAATTAAATCGAAGTGAAAACAACACACTTAGAGGTAAATTCCACATTAAGGGCTGTTCTCAGGCAGAGAGTAATGAAACGTTCTCCAGACAAAGAATATTTAATTAGTTACTCCACTCCTGAAAGTGCACTGTTTCAGGGAAATGACTGGAACAGTGTCCCTGCACTCACCAGTCAGGAAAGCACTAGAGCTGCTTTTCAGAAGGCCTGTGCTTTTCCTCTCAGTGCAGAAGAGAAGGGTCCCTGTGCTCTCCTCCTCCTGAAGAGTAAGGCCACTGGGATAGCCTGCAAGACAGAAATGCATCACAGCAAAGAGGTTTCTGGGTTTTGCTTCAGAACAGAGGAAAATCAACACTTCCCAACCAGAGCTTCTTCACCCCAGCACAGTAACTGATTTAAAATTTAAAAAAAGACCAAAAGAAAAAGAGGAAAAACCCCATCTATCAGCTGTGCATGGATGCCGCACTGCTTGGTGAAATGATGCTCAGCCACACATGGGTAAGAGGCGATCATAAGCCCACAACGTGCTCTGGACATGAGGAGAAACTTTTCTGTGAGGATAACAGAGCACCAGAACAGGCTGCCCAGGGAGGCTGGTGAGTCTCCTCCTCTGGAGATGAACAAAACCCACCTGGATGTGTTCCTGTGCAACCTGTTCCAAGGCAAACCTGCTTTAACGGGGGGTTGGACTGCATGAGCTCCAGAGGCCCCTTGCAAACCCTACCAACCTGTGATTCTGGAGTTCTGTGATTCAGAGCAAAGGTCTCTTTTCCCATCATCACAGAATTCCGACTGGGTCTGACTGGCTCCTCAGGAGGCCAAAGCCTCTCCTGTGACCTTTCTTCTGTTTGTGCTACGCTGACCCACCAGCACGAGGCACAGAGATAGGCTGCAACCCAAAGAGAGAAATAACCTATGCTACAAACCAAACCAAACCTAAACCTGAGAGCTTCTGGACAGGGGGCACACACCCGCCAAGGCCCTGGCTGGAGCAGGGGGTGGGAAAGAGAGAGGATCTGCAGCAACTGTGGCTACAAAACAGTGCAGGGAAACGACGTACATAGCACTGATACCATTCTGCTTTGAACTGGGAAACAATAGTGTAAATAAAGTAATATTAGTATGCACATTTCCTGGGAGAAATTGGTCTCTGCAGAGCCTGATGTCTATCAGCCTTCAGCCAAAATAAAGGTCACCAGACAGTAGATTCTTTCTTTTCTTCCCTTAGCAGGGAATGTAATCCAGTCTGACGCTTTCAGACTGGGGAATTATTTTCTTAATTGGGAACTGGAACTAAAAACACTGACTTTGTAATAACAATGTTGGCTTTTTTAATTTTACTTACTTAAAACAAGAGCAGGCATTTTGAAATGGTTTCTGGTGAATGGGATGTGATTTAATGGGAGTTTTCTGGACAGGGTGATTACTGGATTGGCCTGTTCGTCTCCCATTCACAATCCAGCACGTCTCTAGGTATTTTTGATACTGTCATGTTGGGGGTAACAAGGTCTTAATATGTTTATTATTCAGAGGTGCACACACTCCTAACAGGCCCTGACACACGTAAAGGCGCTGACACTCCTGCTGTGCAGGCAAACCCACAACCACAGGGCATCCCTCCGCAGTAAAGCAGCACAGGGAAAGGGAAAAAACAACCCAAAACTAAACCAAACCCAGTCATTTGCTACAGCAATATTTTAAAGCTTCATTTTTAGGTAGCACAGATGCAAGACACTTAGAGAGATCGGGCAGTCTGCAAATTAGTAAGATTCCTTGTTGAGGAACTGTAGAGGGTTTTTACAAATACAACTGACATTTGGTCTATTCCTACTTAAAATGTAATTTGATGTAATAACATCTGGAAGTTCTTTCAACTTTCCTTCTAGAAAAAATAAATTTTAACCTCAAACCACATCCTACAAGTTAAATTTTAATGTTAATAATTCCCTATCTATAATTATGAATTTTTATTTTATACTGATACAATCCTCAGTCTGAACAATTCCCATTCTGTAATTCACCTAAGCATAGAATTTTAATAATATTTTATATCTTTGTGAAGAACCATGGCAGCACAAAGCATGATTCTTTGCATAAACTGGTGTAAGCATACCAGGATCGTGCTCAAATAAAATTAGTAATATTAACACAGAATGTCTCAATCTGTTGCAGGAAACTTTGAAAGCTGAAAAAAGATTGCACTGCATATTTTATTCATTAAAAAATATTCACAGCAGTCTAAACAAAACTTTGGGTTTTGCACTCCCCTTTTCCAGCTGTCAAGATCGGTTGATGTCTTCTACCAAAGTCTTGTGTAGTTTATGGATTCACAACTGGTCAGAAGGAAAAAGGGAGGTCTGAGACAGGCTGAAAGATAGACGAGAGCGGAGTTGAACAAAGCCAGATCAGGTGAAACGGAAATGAGATCTGGAAAAAATCAAAAGGCAAGAGGCCTAGGGAAGGACAGGAGCGCATATGGGAGAGGATTTGCAGATTGAAAGATGTAATAATGGGGAATGGCAGCTAAGAGCCAATGAAACCAGCAAACAGATGGAAGGAAAAAGGACAAGAAAAGAGAAATAAAGTTCAAAAGTGCCAGAAATAGAGCAGAAGCTTTTTAATGGAGAATCAGAGAGAGAGAAAGAAACAGAAAGGGAATTAAAAGAGCTGACTATTAAAAATAGCCCCCAACATTAAACCCTTCATCACACAGAGAACCACATCAGGAAGCTGTATTTCTATTTTCTTCCAAGAAAGCCCAGTATTTGGAACAGTTTCAATGCAAAGGCAGAGCTGGTTAGAAGCGTGTGTAACTGAACCTCCCGTGTACTTTCAGTGCTAACAATAACGGTATCTTTTTAAACTGATACACAAGTACCAGCAGGATCCTTCCATTGTCCTCTCCACTTTGCTGCATATAAACAGAAAGAATTCCATACAGCAAATAAACACCTCTTGCCATCTGCTGAGGAGCAAGCACTGAGAGTCTTTACAAGTTCAATTTAATGAAAAACTTTTCAGAGACGCATGGTCTGGAACATGATCCATCAAAGTTTCAGTTTCACAGCCCTCATTAAGACAGACAGAGGCAAAATGAGGCAGAACCTCTGCTTTCCAAGAACGATATAGGAATCACCGAGCCCTTTTGAAAAATGCCTATTAATTTCTATAAACCTTACTTAAAAAAAGTGGCAGTTATCGTGGATCATTGTAGATGCATGTTAGTATAAACCCTCACACATTCCAAAAACTTACAGACTGCAATAGCTATTTAGTTGTTTTTTTATATAAACATGGTATATGCTAAGCATAACACATAAACTAAACTCTATGGGTTATTCCTACTTTTCACTCTTATTACCACCAAGGAAATATGTATTTTAGTGGATAAAGCATCTGAGTGACCTGTGGAAAATATTGCTGCCTGCATTGGAAGAAACTTTAACCTCAAAATTGACTAAAGGACTGGATAATCTCTGAAAACAAATTCAAGTTAATAACAATTGCCTGGATAATTAAGTTTCTTTGTGATTTTAAGGTACACTAAGGGTCTTTATCCTGCAAACTGAAGAAAAAAGTGTGTTTACTCATGCCAGGGCTTAGCTTACAAAAATTAACAAAGGCCTTTATACCCAGGAAAGTCAGAACAGCAGAGTCTAAAGATTTGTCCCAGTGAAATCACTTTGCCTGCCCCAAGGTCCTGTTCCATATTACAAGGAATGCTGTAGTACCTCTGAATCCATTACAGGTAAGACAGGATTGTCCTTCCTTCTCCTTTCCAGAAAGTAAAAGATTTATTCTAAGAGTTTAGTTCCAATTGAGAAGGAAAATGGTCTGCAGAAGTGTAAATTCACCTGTGAAGCGACTCATACAGATACAGCTGTACCATGCACATTCACTACAAAAACATCACTAATTGTTATCAGAATACAATTTCTGAGTAGCCTGGGCATAAGGTATCTGTTAATAGATAGAAAAGCACATCTTACAAAAATAAATGGGCAAGTATATTCCAGAAAGAAATAAATGGATGAATACTTCAGCAGTGCTGTACCTGCTGCTGGATACATCACGTTAATTTATTAAATAAAACTGGTCACTGAGCACTTGTCAGCTCCTGGCTTCACTTGGGTTCTTCGTTGGTGTTGGGGGTTGTGGGTTTGGGGTGGTTTTTTATGTACATTTTGTTTAAAATAAGCCCCAGATTAGTCTTGGTGTAATTATTTTAGCTGGTCAAGTTATGAACCCCTGAAAAAAAGGTGCTTTTAATGAAAAGGCTGACAATGCCTTAACTGTAGCACTGTGAGTGATGGCACCTTGATCAGAGTTGGAGAAAACGTTCAATGTGAAACAAGCTACTGAACCAAGTTGTAAAATGACAAGGACTGAGTGAACAGTTTTTAATACAGATAATATTGTTCATGCAGTCTATAAATATAGAATTAAATGTTGACCTCTATCCTCTGTGTCAAAAGCCAAAGTCAGTGTCAGCACATATTGTTTTTATTTGTTTCAAGAGAAAAATAGACCAACAACATTAACCTCAAAATGAACAGAGAACTGAATGAATTAAAAAACAGTACCCCATAAATCCCTTTCCTTTTATTGGCACAGTGATAAAAATGCCTCGGGCTTAGAGGAAAAGGGTGGTCTCAGACTGAGACTCAGTCTGAGGTGCTCTGTGTACACAGCTTTGCATCCTATGCTCAAACAGAGGTATTTGTATAACTCCTACAGGACACAATATCCACCCAATTGTGCCACAGCACCACGTGTCAGATACCCCTACGACAAACAAGTCATCACAAGAGTATTCTAAAGCAACCTTAGCTTTGAAAACACAATTCACAAAATAGATTAAACGTGCAAAAACCAAGTGCCATTCCATACTGCCCACACTTGGAGTCGAGCAACCATTTAAGACACCACAATTCCACTGTGTTTAGAGAGTTACTGCGTTAGGCATCTCTTTAAATTGCTCATTCATTGCGACAGGACTGAGAGATTTGACACTCTTCTCCTGTTTAAAAAGGTTTTTTTTGAAAACACCTCATAATAATAAAGGCCCCTATTTCACAACGCCGTGGCAAATCTGACAGTTAACTAAAATGAGCAGTTTCAATTGCAAATTCAGTTTAATTGCAATTTTTAGTGCTGCATAATTAAACTGAAAATGTTCTAAAGAATTCACACAGCCAAAACTAGGACAAAATAAGAAGCATTTTCACATTGGTTTAGGCTTTTCAAACCAGTTTCTAGAGAAACTGACAAAAAGGAACATTTAAAAATGAAGCAGCTTCACTAAAGAAAAGGAATGGCATCATCTGAAAAATTTGGCGGTTCCTTTTTGTTTACATCCTCTTATCCTCCTGCAGCTTACAGGAGATACACAACCTCCCCTGCTTTAATGCTCCAATGATTATCTGCTGGCAACGCTGCACCACATGAACAACATTCTACAGCATTTGCACTGTGTAGTGAACACACAAAAGCAACCAATGACGACATTTGTCAGATCTGGAAGGTGTTTTGTGGTAACTTACTGGAACCAAGCGCTGTTTTTCTTCTCAAAATGGGCTGGCTGACCGAGCTCCACCACTGAGGTGCAGGCCTAGAGTGCCATCTCCTCTCGTGCACACTGCTGCAGGCTGGTGTGCTGATGCTAATCCACACCTCGGCGAGAAAAGCCTTCTCTGGTTGAAAACTCACAGCATTTGAAAGAATTCTACAGCTGGCTATAAAGAGCAGCTTTTCTGCTCCACACGGATTCACCCAGCTCCTGGGCAGAACCAGTCATGGTGCTTTTCATAGCTGGATGATCAGAAGGCTTCTCTGTAACTTCTAGTAAAGAAGCAGAGACGTGTATTTTATTAAACCAAAGGGTTACTGGTGTGTAGGGCAACACCAAACGGCTGCCGAAAAGGCCTTGCTAAGCTTGTAAACTTTGTCCTGGCTTCACATAGAGGAATCATGTGCAAACACAGGAGGTACCTTCTAAAATCTAAATTAAATAATTAACTTCAACCTTGGTTTTAAAAGCTCTGCTTTTGATTTGATGAATATTGCCTACTGCACAAAAAAAGGATGATGAGTTTTTTTAAAAGGGCTAAAAATGAAATAATTTTTTTCCTCTCTTTATGATGATTTTATTCCAAATGTGTTCCTTCTCATTGACCTAAGGAATATGAACAGGAAATACAAAAATGACTGGCAGTGACTGTTGATGGAAACTGATAAAAACAAAGTTTATTTGTAAATAACAGTATCCCAACTCATAATTATCTACAATATAAGAAACTCAACAGTCAACCCTATGATATGAATTTCCTGTTTGTGCTTTTCTCCCTGAACTTTGAAAGCTTTCTTGTGTTTGTTTTACAGTTGGAAAAACTCTTTCTCTAAACATCACCCAAGAATTTTGGCATCAAACGTGGAAGGATGGATTGCACAGATATGTGACCTGGGATAAATTAATCAGCTCACGTCCTGGTGTAGATGCTGTTATGGATTACGAATGGCATCTCTACCTTTCTATGATTTGCAGCAACATTTCATATTCATATTTTGAAATACATAGACACCTATTCAAAAGTAGAGCATTAAACTCAAATAGCCTTTTTTCCAATAAATCTTCAGCGTTAAATGACAACACCCTAGATTTATCAAAAATCAAAGATGTGTTCACTTTATGTCATAATCTTCTACTTAAATTCAGTGAATTCATAAAAAGAAATATAGTTAATGCATTTTTTATAGAATTTATTATTGCTATTATTGTTTCAATAATAGTGAAATGCAGGTAAGTCGTTGGCTAGCTGGAATTTTAGCATAAGCTCAAAAACCTGCACACATTTAGCACACTGATTCCAGTTATGGAGAAGTAAATTAACAGATGAGTATTGTAATAATAATTAGTTAAAATTCTCTCGATACAAACTAGTGTTAGCTTCCACTTTCAGAGTTGAGGAAAATATTCATAAGCTTTCACTTCTTGTAATAGCAAATTCACTAGGATTCAGATCCCATGTGCTCGGTCTCCACACAGACACGAATTCTCTTTTAGGGACTCTATCAAAAAGCTCTCACTGGTAACAGAAAAATAATAAAAATACACTGTGGTAAAATGCATTCAGCTGGTGGGATGGAAAGGAATTGGAACCGCAACCCCAGCTGCAGGAAGAAGAATCATAACAGCTTACCTTCATTTCTTGAAACCAGAATCAGCTGAGAGGGAATAGTATTTTATATTATAATATGCAATTATTGATTCTTCCTGCTTACTTTTTACACCTTTAAAAATATAGATATTTTGAAACTTTCCATCAAAATGATAATAATTGGTAGCCCAATTAAAATCTTGTAAAGCCACTAAGAACTTACTACTAGAAAAGCAGAAGTTAACAGAAGAAATTAAACAGCGCATTTTGAATTCTGGGCTTGCAGAAATATCTTTTGCAACTCCCAACTTCTCTAAAAGAAATCATATTGTCAGGCTTTTGATCTATTTGAGGAGAAAGAAGGACAAGCACAGAGCTACACATATCACTCCCAAACACAAACAGACTCGGCGGTCTCGTGAACACCAAACCAGAGCACAGACACCCTAATAAAGAGGGAGAGGGGCTCATTACATCCTAGAGCAAAACGACACCCAAGTCACCCCTCATTTACACCATAGCACGTTTATGGGATCTGCCTGACTAGAAATCACCTCGGGGGGGATAGAAAGGACATCCCGAGTAAGAAAAAAGAGCCAAAATAAATAAAGTGCTCACAACTGCTGCTGCTTTACTGACACTGGAGAAGTGGACGGGTTTGTGTCACTCTGATATCCCCCAAATGGTGCTGCTACAGCGATCCTGCCCTTTTGCTGCCAGCTGAAAAACATAACTTCTACACATTACTTGGTACATCAACAAGCCAAAGATTATTATTATTATTATTTTATGAATTTACAGTTCCAAACTAATTAAATGACATGAGAGTGAAGCCAATGACAACTGCTAATCTGTAAGCAACAACAAGCAACGAACAGCTGATAGGAGTACAGCTGTTTTATTTTAATTGAGGAATGATTTTATGTTGGAAGCACTCAATATTCACAGCAAATTAAAAATAATGAAGTGAATTGATACCGATGATATTCTTTTTTTACCTACTACCCCTTTGTAAATCTATTTCTTCACACAAATTGACATGTCTAATTGATACATAAGCTATTATTCCTCATTAGTGGGCTGAATAAAATAATTCTTGATTAAATTTATTGCAATTTACAATCCAGCATAATGTTTGCAAGCTATAAAAGTCAATCAACAGGAAACAGAAAAAAAACAGATGACATTATTACTTCTTACACATAGACAATAACTTTTATGTGCTTTATGGAACCTTCCTGAAGCTAATTTCTCCTCCGGAGCTAAGGTCTGTCTCCAACGGGTCACTTCATTTTTAACATCACCATAAATATATTTCAGTGCGTACATTCTACCAAGTTTCTTGGTAAATATCACCTCTAATAAGCAAATTATTTGCGTATTTAGCAATCTGTTAGAAGTTGTCTGGAAGAGTTAGTCATCTCCCAACACTCAAACAAAATTACAGAGAGCAGCCGATGATTTCCCTTCTCTGGATCAGGGCGTTTGATTTACGTTGTGTGAAAAAAAAGTTTCAAGCAAGTAGCAAACATTCAGAATTTCAATGGAACAAAAGGAAATGAACAGCATATTTGACCAGTAAAACATGTATTCTGTACTGTAAAATTTCCAACCAAAAAGAAATTCAATCAATGGACGCTCAGTCTGTTCTTTGTGATTTTAACTTATTCCACACCTTGCCCTTGCCTCCACTATTTTGTAAGAAGTGCTTTGGTATTATGAAAGGAGCAGAGCAGCTTTTATGTTACTCTCTTCTCTAATGGCAGGAAAAGTATGTTATGCCCAGACCATTTCTATGGCCTATTGCTCCTATTTCTCTGGAGGATGCTGGCAGCCGGCACAAGATTGCTGCCCTCACTTAAGCTGGGCTGCAGACTTGAGAAATAATTTACCTGAAAATGCAGTATATATGCTATATCTAGTACAGACACAGAGCAGCCATCCTACTTTTGTCATCTTAAGTCAACACAATTTCTTTTTGAGGAAGAGCTGCTGATGCCCTGATTGTGGTCTCTGGCTCAATTGTCCAGATATGCTGGAAGAAATTGCTCAAAAAATTATCTTCATTGCATGGGACCACAGAATTGGAATTAAACACTATACTGCATTTAGAATGTTTTCTATTTGTATTATATATCATGTTCTCTATAAGATGTTAAATAAAATCCTATTTTGAAAAAAAAATTCTGGTTCAAATCTAACTTCTATTTATAGAACTGATGGGGCATCTGCCATCTAAAATAGAAAAAAGGAATTCATAGGTTTGCACAGGTAACTGAAATTAAGGTACAGATGTCAAAGTTGTAAAACAGCAAGACTTCTTTGAGAAATAATCCAGAAATATTCTAGATTCACAATTATGTTTTTATACAACTTTGTTAATTTTTTTTTTGTTTCTTACTTAAAAATTTCAACCAAGTCTTTGCTAAAATGCAGCATATGTTGGTTTAGAAAGAGTACTGACATCTAAAAACCAATCTTTAGATTTTAAAGAGGAAGACTTAATCAGCAACGTAACCAGCTTTTTGGTATTCGTGTCCTATGTGATAGATATTATTCAGCACCTTCAGTAAAGGTGCTGCCACGAGTAAACCATCAGAGCGCTCTGTGCCAGCTGGAAAGGGTTTCTAAAGGGTGCTGGCAAGTGGCCAACACGGTGCCTGTAGGAGCAGGCACAGGTTTTCTCATGTTCCTACTGGAACGTGTTACTGCAGAGACAGCGCTGTCACCAGGACCCACACATTGCTCCACGCCCAAGACCACCCTTAAGGGTGACCAAAATCATTTCCAACCACTTTGCTACCTACAACAGAGCCCAAATAATCAGGAGCTTACAGCCAGCCCTAAGCATTATTTAAACTGAACTCTAAAATACGTGTCCTGCACGAGGCACTGAGCCTCCGCTGGCGAAGGTAGCTCATCCATTAAATGTTTCCAGCCCATTTCTCTGGACAACATTCGAAGAGCAGCAGGCGTGTCCAGCGCGTTCAGATCCAGGGTGATGTCTCGGTCTGCACGCACCCGGGGAGGGCAAAGGCCACCAGTGGCTGCGTGGTGGGCACTCACCAGTCACCACGGCCTCAAGGGCCGCGCCTGCCATGGGAACGGAGCCGGCACCGCGCCGCGGGCAGAGCTCAGCCGAGCGGAACCGCGAGGACTTACGTGGCTGGAAACGCCTCGAACCAGCGCGACGTCTCTGATGGGGCTCCCAGGGCTCCTTCTGCTGCAGAGCCACAAAGCAGACTTTTATATTTAAACACGCATAACCTTGTAATCTCCTTTAACCTAGAAACACCACTTGAAGAAAAACACAATGGAAAAGATGACGATTGGCCTTAAATACGCACTTTCATCCAGCTCTAACAAACCCAGTAGGAAGACTATTTTATAAATGAGAACAACAAATTGAAATTCAATAATCTAGTTCATCCAATCCAAGCAGAGTGAAACAGAATCATTACACATCCATACATATATATACACATATCTACATATATACCTATATATGTATAATTCTATTAGATGTACATACGTGTACAGTGAGGGAGGACCTACTGCCTTCATATATGTACTATTTCTATTCTAAAGGCTGGGTAAGAAGGGAATGTAAAATCACACCTCTCAAGTTTAAGGATATTCTGCTCATGATGCTTTTAACTGCAAATATAAACCCAAACCACTACATTTATAACAGTTTCGTGATTTTTAAATCTTAATAACATCTGAAATGATTTAAAAAATAACACTCACTCACTTTATCATCATTACCGTCAGAGAAGACAAAGGTATTATCCAGTTGAGTCTATACCAAAAGGAAACCCACACATTAATATCCGCAATTTGATACCAATTTCAAACACAAGAAGTAACAAATTTGGTGACAAAGCTGTCAAAATATGTTCTGCAAATACATTGGCAAGAGATCTGGACATACTAAAGAAATTCAGTGAAACAAAATAGGTGCCAAATGGGGATGTTTGACAGAGTGTTCAAAAATACATTTAGACCAAAGCAGGAACACATCCAACAGAGAGATTCTCTACATAATTTATCATGAAACTATTAGAAATAATTGGCCAGTGATTTCAAAATATTACATATACTTTTAATGTTATCAAAGATCTGTGTTGTGAAGCATGTGTGATTTCTTGGCAATTTAACTTTTGGCCACGCAACAGCGTTTTTTAGATGCAAGTGAAAATACTATATCCCATGCTGCAAGTCAATCTGTAGTCTCTGAAGCTGCGTGGAGCTTCCAAATGCTTTGAAAGGCTGCTGGGGAAAATACTATCACAGCCTGAATACTCTGCAGGGCTGCAGAGTTTTGCTCAGCCACACAGATGCCTCCCCACAAGGCTGAGGAGCAAAGACATCAAGGATCAACCTCCTAAAGGGAGATGCCCCATCACGGTGCTGCACTGCTGTGTCACAGCTAAAGGGAAAGAGGTACAGGAGAACCTAAGTGTTTCAGACCCAAGTCTAAAAGAGCAGACTAATTTATATAAAATGCTATATCACAGATATTAAAAAAAAATGTCAACTAAACGTTTCCAGATGCCTCTTTGACTGCAGATAAGCCCTGTAGAAATACCTGCACGCACGGCAGACCCTGCTCTGCACTTCAGCTGGACGTGTTGGTGAATGGAGAGGAGGGTGGGAGGTGCTGCCCTGCAGAGATACCTATTCACACCCTTCAGATGCATGAAATTCAAACTACTATTGTTTAAAACCATGATCTGGGCCTCTCAGTAAGGCACTGAGCCAAGTGAATAATATTTGTCATACATCTGTCCTCAAAAATTTGTTGTTGATTTTTTTAAAAACGTTTTTATAAACACATTGTGAAATTCCCCCATTCTTATCCTAAATCAAAGAGATGCACCCTGAGCTTGAGGCAGCACAAGGTAAGATTTGTGATTGTCCTTAACTCCTGGCAAAGCTCATTCCTTACACTTGAAAAGAGCCTCTCGGACAGCCCTCTCCTGCACAAACAAGCTCTTTCCTAGCGCAGAAAGATCAATTTTCCTGACCAACCGAAGAGAAAAAGGCTCAGTGATATAACTTTAATAGCCCATAACTCCGTTTATTCAACTGCAATGAGAACTTTCCAGAAAAGCTGTGTGCAGTGCATGCTATTACTTCTCCTTATTCATTCCGACATCCTCAAGGGCTGCTCCCAGCTCCCTCCCCAGTGCTCTCCTGGCTGCCCCTGGGCTCCCCTGAGGCTGAGCCTGGTTTGGGAGCACAGCAAGGAAAAGCAGAGTCCTTTGGAGTAGAAAGTGGCAAGAATTTTGTGGTGGCAAAACAGTCCAGGTTTGGACAGCAATTTAAAAAAATATATGCCAGCATAGATAATATCTTTTCACTTATTATTGTACTATCAAAGAATCTTGCGTTTTGCCTTGAACTATGCCTTTCGGGATTGCTTATCAAGCTTTAAAACAGGTATTTTTGGCTGGACAAACAAATTTACTAAAAAAATTACTATCCGTGATGCAGACCAGGTTACTTCAACAGGCACTTTTTCTTCTGAGTGAGCTCTTCAAATTTAATATCCTGTTAAGCAGCGTTAACTTTTAAGTTGCCATAAAGTCAAACAATTGCATTTATTAATTTGTTTTAATTACCAGACACAGATAAGCATATGTCCTACTTTGCCTGGGAAAATCTGAACGCACACCTGCTCCGACAAACAGCCTCTAAAATGAGACGTGAGGAAAATATTTGAATTACATTTCCCTGTTCCAACATACCATTTTTAAAAAGCACTTTCCACGCTGAACTAGGCCCTTACAGTTAAGGCATTTTACAAGATGATACTGAGCTATGTTTCCTGTCTATGAAGAAGGCACCAGCATATAAAATGGTAGTGAATTTGCATTACCTCCAATCCATCATTCTTTGAGTGCGCAGGAAAAACTGTGAGACCTGCTGCAACAAAGCACAGCCTTGTGTTGACAGATTCTTATTTAAGTGACTGTGAATACAACAATTCCACAAATAATTTGTCAAGTGTGTGGCTGAACTAGCTCTGAACCCTGATAAATACCAACTCTCCTCACCGCTACAAAGGCGCGACGTTCTGTGTGCGGGCAGTGAGTAACAAGCACCAGGATTTAACAATCGATGCTACTATATTTCTCTTTTCTTTGTGGTTAAAAAAAACCTTGAAGGGTGGCTCTTTGCAGGGGTGTTAAGCGCTCGTGGTGGCTTTGCCTTGCAAATCGAAGTAATACACTACAGGCTGAGGTGGAAGGAAAGAGCATGCTGCATCCATTTCCAGCAGCATTTTAAACAGATGGTTTTGTGTTCTCCAGTGAAAAACGGTCTTTAGTGCACAGTTAGCAGAGTTGTTTAATACAGGTTATTATTAAATGGACCTCTTTCAAGTTATGATAATAGGACATGTACTTTGCTGCATTTCGCCTCCTAAGGCATCCATCTGGGCTGGGGTAATTCAGGAGAAGAGTCTCTTTTAGGAAAAATAACACAAACTCTAGGGGAACACATGTACATATTAATATGGGGGGGAAAACACTCCTTCCAGGTAGTCAACTGAAATAAAAATTGCATTTTTCTATCACTCAGAGCATTCTAAAGGCGTTATGGATGTGCGAGAAAAAAATCATTTTTAAAGAAATGTAAATCTAATCAGTCTTGAAGCTAGCAATATATACATAAATGTCTCTTGCAGACATAATTTAGTATGCATTATTAATTTATTTTTCATAAAGCTTTCCAGCTACAAAAAGGATAAGTGGAAATGTGCACCCACATCGACGATAATGCTCATTTGTCAGGCAGGAGTGAACAGATTAACAAATTTTCCCCTCCTGAAATCCCAACCTAAAGGATGTTCAGAGTCATCTTTGCAGAAAGACCAGACATGCCTATTGCAAACGAGATTACTTCAGACATTTTATTAAAGTACCAACCTTTAATGGGACGTGAACTTCTAGATGCTATCTGCAAGGTGAAAAAGTTATAAATTCTGGGCAGAAAAATATCATTATCATATAAGTCATTTATACTTACACTTTCGACTACAAAATACCAATGTTTACTGAAATGATTTTGTGATACTATTAATTAGTCCC
>JAUMJJ010000184.1:3162500-3192500 GCA_033556795.1 Tapera naevia | reverse complement strand
ACTCTGTGGTACATAAAAAACCTGAATGGTAGGACACGATTGGGCTTCTTTTCTTTTCCTACGGCTGAATGTTCCATCTGCAGTCATCTTGCTCTGCAGCTAAATCCAAGTCTGCAAGGCATGATGAAGGGTATATTATAGCTGCATTGTTTTGTCTGTGCCAGAGATTGAGAATGATGTATTTGGGATTCAGCTGGTGTATTTACAGTAGTTTTAGTGATCCATAAAGCACTGGATCTATATTTTGAAATATTTACAAGAGTAGCAGTCAACAGTTCTTTATCCACAATACTTTTTAATATTTCTGTCTCCTCCTTTCTTATAATCATTTTTTCATCCTTTCTTTGCTGTTTTTCAGCTCCAGTACTAATGGCTGATTGTGATACTGTGCTAATGACTGAGTTTTTTATAAGTATCCTTTCTCTTTTTTTTAATAACAACGCAAAAAATGACATGGATCCAAATCACCCATGCACCAAATAAACTCCACTATTACAGGAATTCATTCGCATTGTCAGAACAGGAACATCTGGCTTTAGGATCAGGTTCCAGCTATTGGTTTGCACCTAAGCTCTAGTTGGGATAGGGGTGGGGCCAACAAAGCAAGCTAAACTGAGAAAAGATCTCTTTCTTCTCAATTCTGATCTGAGGAACGATTAATTATGTTGTTTTTATCCATCTCTCCATGACCATAGGCATTCTGGTCCCAACGTGTCGCACGTGCCCATCGCATCACCGTAACATCACGTCAACGCAATCGGTCCCAGCAGTGCCAGGAGCTCTGCTTGAGCAGAAAGTAGAGAAATCAGAAGATATGATTTAAAAAGCCAGGGATTTCTAAAAATAGTAAGAGGAGCTCCCAGACACGCAGCAGCTATCGCGAGATCGCGCTATCATGGCGAGAGGCAGCAGGTCCTGACTGCGGTGGCTGACAACTGTTTTAAGGCTCTATAATTATTTAGGGCAGGCAAGCCCTCAGGGAATGCCTTGAAGGAATGAAGAATCATTTACTCTTGCTTACGGCTTTTTTTTTTTTTTTCTAAGACAGGAATGCTGAGAAATGGGGAGCCAGGGTATGTTTTATACGTGCAATTTCACTGTCCTGCACTGCATAATAAAACTTCTGAGGTTCTGATTAAACAATTTAGCTAAGAGATCCTATTTGTGCTGGGCTAAATTATTTAATTGCATAGCTACCCCCAAATATCCATCAACAGTGAAAATCATTGAATGTGTTGCCCTCTATGACAGCGGCGGCAAACGGCCACCTGCAGTCCTAACAGCAAAAATAATGCTTATTCAGCACTTCCCATGGAAGTGGCCAAAACCAGTTCACAAACATTAATGAAATAAACCAAACATAAGACAGGAAATTACAGATAAGCAAAAAGATTGAGAAAATCTAAGCTAAGGCCTCCCAGAGAATTAGTGACAATGACCAACCCAGCCTCCATCTCCTGTTCTGCACCACGGGAGCATCTGGAATCAAAATAAGATATTGATTTTGAATACAGTTAATGTTTAAAAACAAAAGTAACCTTAATTATTTTGAATCAGGTTTTAGAAGCAAATGTAGCTCATACATCCATAATAGTTAGAATGAAATTGTGCTGCTGAAATGCCTAAGAAACGAAATCTCAGAACTGTATCCACATGGTGTTTGTAAGAATTAGGTAACAAAATTATCTTTACATTTTATAAGGGATGTCTGTTTGATGCAAGAAACAGAATGAAGAAAACAAAGTGCAAACTCATTGTGCTCAGAAATGTTTGCATGTGTGAAAAGCAAAATAATGATGACAGATTAAGAAAGTCACTGTAAATGCAGCTTCTGTCTATTTTATCACTATTTCTTTGTATTATCTTCCTTTTTAAATGCTAGGGAAAATCCAAAATATATACCACAAAGGATTATGGTAGCTCTGTACTTGAACAATGCTACAGCCTCCCTTTTAAAATTAAATCATTCTTGACTACAGTTATACCAGTGTCCATAAAACCAGGAACAGAGCGAGGGCTGTTCAGCTGCTGAATGCCCGCTGATGGGGCTTTTTTACTGCGTGGGCAAGATCACAACTCACACACTAACCCCATTTTCCCAGTTCCCCAAGTTTCATTCTGTCAGGATCTGGAAATGTTGTGCAGTTTATACTTACAACGTTAACGGAAGGAGGGAAACTGGTATCAGTAGGAAATGCTCAGGAGTCCCAGCCATTCCGCAGGAGCCCAGCGCCTGTCCTCGCTGCAGAGGCGGTGGTGAAGGCCCAAGAGGAGGACAATACCTGGTGGAAGTATGGTCCCACGCTCTGGCAGGACAAATCCTCATCAAGAAGTTCCTGCCCTGTGGTTTGGAGAAGTCAGGATTTGTGTCAGCATCCGGGCAGACCCTGCATTAAACCAAAGGACATGCAAGAAATCAGATGCCAAGGCTGGAAAAATACGGGCAGCTTTCAAAATTAATATTCCTTTGACCTAATTGTGATGTATAGCAAGATGTGCTTCCAATATAACACAGCTATGAACATATCTTTAGGGCACAGAGTGCTATAATCTATAGAAAGAAACAATGTTATAATTCCTATAAAACATAACAAGGAATAAAAACAACACTACTCCTCATAGAAGGTCTAGAAAAGTCTTCTGTCTTTAGAAGTCTTCCTGTTTTCGGGGGATGGAGTTCCCAAAATAAAAATCAGTGAAGTTTGATTATAATTTGTATTTATTCATTTGTATTAATCCTGTATTCAGTCAGTGAAGGACAGAACTGAGAACAGACCAGGGCACGGCCAGTCAGCTCTGAGCACCCGGCTGGAGATATTAGGGAAGAAGAGCTGGAAGGTGTGGGGGAGACAGGAGGGGTTGAAGAGAGAGTTGAAGGTGTTGGAGTGGAAGGGAGACTAAAACTCACAGAGGAAATGAGATTATTGCTGTGGGAAGGGGTGTAAGGGAAACAAGACACGAATCCATAGGAGACCACAGATTACATCAGCTTTGATGCTCATGGAACAACTTGTTTATACATTAAACCTTAGCCAGAAGCAAAACTGCTATGAGAAATCAATAGATACTAAGAATAAAATAATATAAATAAGAAAAATTATATAAAATAAGAGAAACAGAAAATATGATTATTTAAAGAGAAGAAAGTGCTACTTAAACACTTTTAAAATGCTGACGCTTGGAGGGAAACACAAGTTTCCTTTGGTCTAGTATTTCCCATCATTTCCTCTTCCATAAAAATGATGGCAGATCAACGCCATAATCTCCCTATTCGATGGAACCATCACAAAAATTTGCAAATACGCTGGGAACATCTTCACTCTCCACTACGGCACAGTGCAAGGGCAGAGTCAGCTGAGCTTTAATTGTAATAAAGAAATGATTTCAAAGAAACACTACGAGCACCACGCTGTAATTGGGGACAGAAGAAGAAGAGTGATAAAAGTGTCCTCTGTTATTGATGTTATAGTTCATATATGATGTATTTCTGCAACCGGATTATCGGAGCGCTGATGACAATGTGTACTTACTTATCAAACTAAACAAGGTGCCTCAAAAATGTGAAATATTAAATTATGTACTATCAGCCAGCTATATTATCCAGCCAAACTGTGTGTCTGCATCCCTTTGACACATCTGTATTTCTACACGTTTGGATAAAGGAGAAAATCCTTTGATCTTTTAAAAAAAGTTTCAAAATGGACCCAGGCCCAGGAATAAATTAAATTGCATCAAAGAAAGGAAGAATAATCTCATTGAGGGTTATCCTGCAGTACTTCCTCTCTCTTTTTCTCAGAGATTTGTTTTATTTTGGTGTAGCAATTCACTATTACATCTTAAAATTCCCATTCACCTGAAGGAAGCCGTGAGATGCCTACCAAGAGAGACAGACGCTGCTTAACCTAAATTGACCCTTTTTTCCTTCTATTCTAATAGATCTTTTCTCTCTTTGTCACTCAAAATGAGTGTCTGATGTATGAGCATAAATTGTTAAAAGCAGTTTTAGGTAAAGGAAGAGAGAGTGAAGTGGAGTTTTCTCACAAAAGCCAACCTCAATTTATGTCAAAGAGGGTTAAAAGACCTTGGGATTAAAGCAATAAACTTGCTGCTGTCAAAGCTAAAACCCGCTAACAATTTAGTGCCAAACGCGTGTTGTTCAATATCATTTCATATTATATTATGTCACAAGTCGGTGACAGTTCCGCATCAGCCTGACAGGGCTGATTTACTCTGAAGAATTCATCGACATTTTGCAGAGCCAAAGCTGACTTCATTTTGTTTGGATGCAGGGTGGGAAATCTCTCTGCTGGAGGGGGAATATCTGGCTGAGGAGCGCGCTCCTCGGCCGGGATCTGCAAACCCTCCTGGCGCAGCGGCCCCTTCCCGGGCCTCCAGGCGTGGAGAAGGTTGGGAGTGTCTTGTGTAGGGACAGGAGCTGGGCTTGATGACCCTTTTGGGTCCCTTCCAACTCGGGTCATTCTATGAGTCCACGATCTCGGGTACAACCAGCACAGCTGAGAGCTCATTTAGCTCGCCTGTCCTCAACAGCACTGACTTCTCCCTCCCTCCTCTTGGTGTTGCGGCACTCTTTTACATGACTCACCCTCCTGTGGTTTTTAAAGCAGCCAACTGCCCTGGGCAATAGTTTGATAATATAGATAATATCCCACAGCCAAGTGTGATGAGACCCTTCTTCAGCCAATGGCAGCAACACCATTTCTTTACATCAAGATGTCTTTTACAAGATATTCCCAAATGGCTTTTACGATATTGGTTCCAATTCAAATTTCTCCCAGAACTCTGAATAACCACACGCTTCGTTCTGTCTCAGGGAGTTCGAATTGCTTTGACTTCTCTGTTGAGGTGTTCCACCTTGTTCAAACCAGGGGCCCTTTTTTCCTCCAAAACCCAGGGTATTCCTCTACAGTTATTTGAATCATTCACTTCCTCCTCACGTTGGCTATCGCTATGGATCAGAACAACAACTCAGCTCCTGAAGGTGAGGAACCAGGGAACCTGGCTCTCCCTGAACCTGGACAACTCTGCTACACTTCAGTAGTCTTGTTACGTGTGCAAAAAAGAATATTCTTCTCTCCTTTCTTCTTAATTTTGGACTGAATTTTCTATTATCATAGTTTGTCCTTACCTTTATTTCTGCAAAAAATCCAGCAACATTTGTGGTCTGTAAACACAAATATCACTGTTTTCTCTATCTAAACACTGGAGACTTTACCTCATGGAGATTCCCCCAAATCTACTGCAGTAAACATCAACCCATCAAGGATCCAGTGAATTGCAGCCAAAGCAAACGGGTAAGCAGGGAGCTCTGGCACAGACCGAGGCTGCATTTGGGTGCGGTGAGGACACGCGAGGCGCGTGCTGAGGCACCCAGACCCTTCTGCTGAGGCCCGAAGGAGCATAATCTCACCTCCAGCTGTCTACACCTCTGTGGCAGAGATCAAAATGAACTGTCATGTCTCTTTTAAAAGGGAAATACTACCACCTCTCCCTCTGTACAGGCTGTGACCTTTCAATTCATGCTATCAGTTTACTCAACGCTTGCTCTGTGGGTCATGATTAACTTGAAAGAGTTGGATCACACTCTCTCCAGGTCCTCAGGAAGGAACTTCTGTTGACTATTAGAAATCCCTCCTGCAATAAAAGTGCACATAATATGGCTGTGTAAACCATCTTTCAAAGTTACTTCACTTCAGTAATGAGGTAGCAATTCTTACCCAAAAGCTCCTAAAAATAATTCTACCTGTATTTTTTTTTTCTTTAGGATACTATTTATGTGCAAAACAGCCACCTGGTTATTAAAAAATACGTCTTTGCTTTCATAAAGAGCAACTCCTTATAAAAGGGTCTCACAGCTCTCAAACATTAATTAAACATTCTTGTGTAGTTCATAAAAGATGTGTCTCCGTTCTAACTATAAAGGGTAAACGGAAATAAAGAGAGAGCTACTCACACCTTCCTGCTGAGCCATGGGCAGACCCACAGAAACTCTCTTCCTCCTCCTGTCACTGTGGTAGCGAAGATGCCCCAAGAAGTTCTAGAAAACACCAGTAAAAAAGAGTTTTATAAAAGTAAAAAAGCTCTCTCATATAATTTCTGTGCTTCTTTTTAGAAAAAAACATACATTGGTGATTTTCTTAATTTTCACTAATAGGTACCCTAAGAGATGGGATGGATTGAGGAGCAAATGCTGCACTGAGGAGATGCATCTCACTCTTCCCCTGAAAGAGCAGTTATCTTCTCAGGTCAGCTTCACTTATCCACACCTCTGTACTTAAAAACTGCTTGCTGGGGGTGGGAACAGTCTTTCAGACAGTTCTTTAGCTGCCCACAGCTGCACATTTCCCTCCATTTAGCAATGAATGTCAGATAATGATGGGAAAAACACTCCCTTGCTGCAACAAATGTACGTTGCAAACAGAACTAATAGCAAAGATTTTAAAAGACACCCCCCAAATCAATTTTACACAGTCAAAGGATCAAACAGCCCGTGTTATCCTCCAATGCAGAAGCAGCTCAAGCTCATTTTAACAAAACCAAACAGATTTGATTACGTTACTTGCACTTCTTCACCTTCCCAGTAGGAAAGGATGGATACAGAGGTGAGGCAACTGATACTCAAACAGCTAAAATGCATGGAAAGTTCCTAAGAACAAAGTCTGAGAGCGTCACAGAGAAGTGCGTGTAACCTTGCAAAGATGTACCAACAGGATCTTTAACCCTAAAGCCTGACAGGCTCTTAACGACGTTGCAAGCCCAGCCTTTTGCTCCCCTCACTACAGCAGGACCTGACAGAATCACTCTCCCAGTACCAGTGCTCTTAAATGCAGCTTTTTATTAACTCTGCACTCAGGCCTTAGAGACCCCTTCAGCTCTGGTCTGTGCACAGTAGCACCAAGGGATGCTCAGATCCCAATTCAGCCCTTCAGCCCCCTGCTTTCTCCAGGGAAAGGCATGGAAGTGAGGCTTTGGAGCTCAACCAGCAGAGGAAAGCTGTGCACACAGGACAGAGGTGTTGGCTGTGCACCACAACACGGAAGAAAGGAGGAATCCGCCCCCTGTAACAATAAACAGCTGAATTGTAGAGTTTGCTGGAGTTCAGGGACAGCAGAGTTAACCTGAACTGAACTTGAGGATTAATGCCCATTATAAGAACTAGAGTGGTCAGCATGGTATTTACATTTTTAATTTATTCTTTTAAATGAGTTATGTTCATGGGTAATCCTTCACTTAGAAGAAGGATTGGGAGCTACTCAATGACACTGCACATCCAAACCCAATGCTTTCAGTGTTTGCCTTTCCATACAGAATTTCAGGGGCTTGAGAAATTCCTTTATGCATTTGGAGTGTTACTATTGTCCTCACTTTCAAGTCTTCCTTTTTATAATAATAACCATCTAACGCTATTACTCTAGCTTCTTGTCCAGATCTCCCTTTGGAGGCTTTCTGACTACTTAACACCATTTTTCAATTTCTCTACTTACGCACACACATCTTCAGTCCAGGTATGAGAATCTGCTAATGGACTGCAACTTTCTTTCCAAGATTCCCATGTGCAGAATTTTACATTGGCTGATCTGAAATCTGAGCTCTATTTGCCAGTGGCTGGTGTTAAGAACACGCACGTGATAACAGACCCCAAAATTATGGTAACATTTTGAAGTATACATTTAAATTGAGTGAACGGAGCAAAAAGTATAAGGTTATATATTTACTGTAGTATTAGTGTGTACACATTATCAAATAGATAGAGTTGGTGTGTATTATTATAAAGTGTGTCATCTCCTGCACTATGGCCATTTTTAGCTGCAGAACGGAGGATAAATAAATGGTCGAAAATGGAAAGCACACAGGCAGTCACACCTATCCTGAGGTCACACCACTTCACGTTTTACCTCCAACAAAGCAGATAAGGCATCCACTTGGCTGTGTTCCCTCATCCACACGACTCGGTGACACTCCCTAGTGGAAGGCAGACACACACCACGCCAGCCTCGCGCTGCGCCGGCCCCACAGTCGCGGGGAAGCAACACCGCGAGAAGGGAAACCGCTGGAAACGCAGCTCGGGCACTGTTGCATGTGTTTCGCTGCACTCTTATTTTTTAACACCACAACCAAAACACTTACAGACAGGTCCCTTCTGTTTGAAGCCCAGAGGATAACGTGGTACTGAAGCATAAATAAAGAGTGCCACTAGCAAGGAGTAACTGGCAGCAGACAAAGCCCAAGCCAGCAAACTGTCACAATTGCTCTAGAGGGTTTATAAGCTTTATCAAATCTGTGCAAGCTAATTCACTTGCAGAAGTGCACTGATAACACTGCTTCTTCTTTTCTCTTGCTTTTATTATGAACAGAAAGATAGACAGGTCCTAAGGACAGACCCTTTTCACAGCTCTGCTCTCTTCTGCCAGCACATGCCCTTCTCACAGATTACCAGGCTAAGCCAGGGATGTCTTTGAGCCAAAAGCATTTATTACAATAAAACCCAACATACATCCCCCCCCCCCAAAAGCTTCCCCCTCCTTTCTAACACTTAAACTGTGGTTGGAAGCAACGTTTGAAAAAATATATAGCTCCAATCTGTTGTTCCTTGTCGCATTTAATTTGCAAGTGGCTGTTTCTCACTGCTCCCAATAAACATACTGAAGTTATCATTTCCGTATGTGAACAGAAGAATATATGTGTATATACATACATATATGTAAAAAACAGGGTGGAGCATTTGGCTGCTCTCCCTGCCCACCCTCCCTCTGAGTAGAGATGCATTTATTTTGTGTATCATTGTAACAATGCTGGTTTATCAGCAGCTATTGTTAAAAAACAACAGCTATTAATCTAAACGACATAAATTAATACCACCTGCTGTACAGGCAAAGGAAGTCAGGTTTGCACTTTTAACTGCAGCTTTTGAAGCATCCAGGACCAGATACAGGTAGATCCACGGATGCTATCCATGCGCTGCTCTGGCGTGCAAAAGGGATGCCCAGCTCCGAGCTCGCTGCCTTGCATTGCTATCTGGTTGTGTTCCTCAATCACCAGCTCCACAGCCTTCCTCAAAGAATTCTGGTGATGCTCCCAAGGAGCTCCATGTACAGCAGCCTGTGGAAAACTAACAAAACATTCAAAGATTCTGCCAAATAATAACTAAACCAATCCCATGGTTTTTTTTCCAAGCATGTTTTCACGAATAACTGAGAGCACATCTGCTAATTTACTGCATGTTTGTCTTTATGGAGCATTTTTTATAATAAAATATTTCACCCCCTCCGGCCTCTTTTTCAGTTGACCTGTCATTCAATTTCTGTAACTAATTCTCTCATGTTCCATCACACTGCCAAAGCATAGTTTCCATTTGAATGCAACACAGAACTACTTTAGTTGCAGGGAATATGAAAAATCTACCCCATAACATGGAATTATTCCTTGTGCTGATTTCTAGAAGCCCAAACTGTTGGGAAATAGATTGACTGAATTCAAATTCTTGTTTCACACAAACACATGGGGAAAAAATTCTGCCTGAACTCTATCCAACTCAGATATCCATGATGCTAAATCTTGAGATTTGGGTGAATTTTTTTTTCTAGGGAAGTTGACTAAACACCAGGTTTGAAGCCATCTGTCATGAAACATGAACTAAGCACTCACTCAGCCCAAGCTTGGGCACCTCGTTCAATCAGTTGGTTTCTAGACCGGAGTCAGTGGAGAGAGGGATCCTCTTCTAGGTGATCCAGAACAGAAACTGAACGTAGGTGGCTCTGAGTTTCCCTCCTTTCCCTGTCGACTACAGGTGGTGCTACAGCAGCCACAGAACTTGCTCATATACAGAGCAGTGATCTACACAAAAAAGCATTTTATAATTGTATAGTGTAGAAATGTTCCCATTTTACAAACTGGAAGCACAAGGATCATCAGGAAGTTTCTGTCAGCAACTGAAATCCTATGATACTGCACTTGGAAAAAAAAAAAAGAGGGCATCAAGGGTGACCTTGGAACATGCAAAATCAGTGCTGCAGCACAAAAGCAAAGGTGCTGTCAGTGGGGGAATCACAGCACGAAGCAGAACTAAGCTTTGTCACCTTAAAGACTTCTTAAGTTACTTTATTTCAGGTGCATGTGTAGAGAGCATTTAGACTTTTACCTTTGTTTCAGTACTCTTAAAGTCTCCAAAATATTTCATATACAAGGCCTTTTTGGAGACAATATGCCTGGTGCAGCCTACCACGCATACTATGAACTCCATAAAATAAACCCAAATGTGCTAATTTATAGTTAAAAGGATGAAATTCTGAAAAATCTGTTTTTCTAACTGCCAGAAAATGAAAATATGGTTTAAAAAGTCTGACATTCTGCATGACTAAACACACACAAATTATATTCCTTTTCACCTAAACCACTAATTATTTTACCTGCAAGAAAAATATCTCTAATTTTCCCTGCTGGAAAATCAACAGGAAGCAAGTGCTGCTGCTACCTAACAGGCAAGAAGCAAACAATACAATAAAGCTTATACAGTACTTTTCACACTATAATGTCTAATGACTTTTACGTGCAATGAAATATTAAATCACAAAGCATTAACAAATTACCACTGGAAGAGATAGTTTAGCACTTTCAGTGCTGAAATTTAGAATTTCTAATAGCTGAAGATGACAAGATGCACAACTGAAAAGAAGAATAATAGCAGGCTAAAATTAAGAGTCCTTAAAACCACCCTGTCTTTAGTCATATTAACAGATAGACTGATTCGAGGCAACTTTCAACAAGCCTTGAAAAGGAGCAACTTGGTTACTCTGACACTCTGAGAAAGGGAAACATCCAAAAATTAATGAGCACTTCCCAAAATCTCCGTTTGGTCCAGAGTGGCACAACATGAAGCAAGATAAGAACTTAAAAAAGGAGAATCTGATGTTTTAAAACCTAATGCTAATTTAATAAGATAGGAAACATCATCAGAAATAGGAGCTTTAAAAAGTAGCATTATTCCTGGAGCCGAACGGGTCTGAGGCTGTTTCAAGAGCTGCTCAAGCAGGACTCCTCCACTCAAAGTTATCAGGGAGACAGAAAAAGCAAATAAGAATTCCAGTCATCAAAAGTTAGGGACAATTTCAATACGACTGAGCAAAAATTAGGGGTACAATTTGCCTTTCATTCTGAATTTGCACAGCTATGATGAACATCAAGACAGTTATGAAAAAAACTGTAGAACTAAATAACTGCTCAGCTATTCAACCATTTCAATTCCACCTCAAAGAAAGTCTGTCTTACCTTTGTGTTTAGACCACAAATACCTGCATTAACCAAAGTTGTATGACTACATAAAAACAATTCATCATGAATGTCATTGGTACTATCTGAAGAAAGACACCTGTAGAAATGCCAAATCTGACTACAGAAGAACTTACATCATGGCATCATTAATATAAATCTAAGGAAGTCCACTGTTATCAGAGTAGAAGTGAAAATCCAATCAAAAGATGTGAGCAGTTTGAGTGATGCCCATGCAGAACAAGAGGAGGGGGCAGTGAGGAGGGCAGTGAGCGTGCACACGTGTGAGGAGATCCAAGAGAGTTCAAGTCAAAGCCAGCCAGAGGAGGCACAGGGAGTGTCACCAGAGATTTCCGCTTCGAGCAGTCAAGGTGCAGCGGTGAGGCTGAACTCCTAAGTTAATCCTATCAGACTCAGCACCTAAATTCAGACAGATCTTGAAGGGAGAGCATCATTCACTTCTCAGATAAACTGGGAGATAATTCTTTCTGAAGACACCCACCCAAAATAGACAACCATGTGAGGAAAAAGAGTTTTCCCCCTTCTCCCACGAACAATGACTGTGCACAGGGAAATACACCCACAGACAGCACAAAACACCTGCCAACACCTCCTTCTCACTTGCATTTCTACTCCATTCAAAGCCACCCTGTTCAAGTGAAGAGCATTGTCTACAAACCATGGGCCAAGATATGTTTAATAGAGAGAATTCATTGAATTTAATGTGAATCTTTCTCAGTTAAGAGCCAAAAATACTCTCTTTACAGGCCATCTGGGAACACTTCCCAGTTCCAAATTTAGGGTCCGGTAACAAGTCCTACAAACAGTCTTCATGTGTGAACACTTACTCTTCCTGTGTTGAATTTCACTGAACTGGAGCCAATGTGACTTTGCAGACGAAGGGAGCCGAGCGGGGGATCAGAAACCAGGCACAGCTAAATGCCAGAGGCAGAGGCACCCAGCACCCCGCTCCGCACCCTCCCGCGCACCCCCTGCACCCACCTCTGTGGGTGCCCATCTGCTCTGAAACACGGGGCGACGGGCCGGGTCTGTGCGAGGGTGTTAAGAAACCTCTTTATAAAACATCAGAGCTGAAAACCTTATGGTTTGAGGACTTGTTGAAAAATAAAATCTGGCTGCTAACGTAAAGGCTATTAAAAATGTTAATAAGTAGTCATGTCATTTGCTTCCCATCCCACTACTGTAGCAAGCGTCAAACATTCTTGCAAATAAGAAATATTTAATTTTTCTGCCTGCTTAGGAATAAAGCATATTTGCATCAACTTTAAAAATATTGGAAAAAGGACTAGGAATAATGCAAAAGCTATTCAATTGCAAAGGAAGTTACATAGAACCCTTTCAGGGCGCACCAGACTCAAATATTGATGAACAGAGAATTAACACTTAACTAAGGTTTTTCTTTTTCCTGAAAATTGTTTTGAATTGTGTACATATGAAGTTGTTTCTCTCCTCAGTGGAAGCCCCAAATGTGCTTAATGGTTTTGCTAAATATGATTGAAAGAAAACCATGCCTGAGGGAAATGATCCTTTGCTGGATACTTATAAGGGTTGAAGCAGCCTGGTCAATGAGTGACCACAGCATATGAATCTAAAACTAATCTCAAAGAGCCTGAGGGTACCCAAAGCTAACCTAGTCAAGCAGTTATTTTTTTCTTGTCTTTTGAGCTAAATACAAGCCTGCAAAAGACTCCCTGTACACCTCAAAACAAGTGTTTGGTTTTTCTCACAGTAAAAAAAAAAAAAGAAGAAAAAAAAGTTTTAAATATATTGTGGGGGTGCATAACAGCAAAACACAGTAATTACATAATAGCAGAAGCAGTCTCTTAGTTGCCACAAAACTAAGACTTAGTTCTGGAAATCGTTGGGAAAAATCTATCTAAGCAAAAATTATTTCCACGAGGCTACCTCAGAGCTTAAATCCTTGGGATCAAATCCTCTGCTGCTGGTTACCCACACATGGTTTAGAATCACCAAACAGCGCAGAAAGGCCATTCTGAAAGACTGTAACAGTTACTTTCCTGATCCATAATTAATTGATGTTCCAGATCATCATTCAAATTTTTAAACTGAATCTTTGTGTCCCCGTTACTGATTTTAATGGCCTCAACGGCACCAGGGGAGGTTTAGACCGGATAGTATAAAATATTCAACAAAATGGTTGTCAAGCCCAGGAACAGGCTGTCCTGGGAAGTGGTGGAGTAAAAGCCACGTAGACGTGGTGCTTAGGGACACGGTTTAGTGGTGGGGTTGGCAGTGTTGGGTTAAGGGGTTGGGACTCAAGGACCTTGATGGTCATTTCCAATCTAAACGACCCTGGGATCTGCAATCGCCCCACTCATGCAAAGAAGATAAAAGAACATCTGAATGGGATACAAGAGGTGTTCCACAACACCTCAGAGGATTTTTCGCGTCTTTCCTAGGACTCTGTGATGTTCACTTCATGAAGGATTCAGGGTGGGGAATGCCAGTTACCTTCTCATGACCTTTATTGGAATTTGTGTCCTGTTCAGTTATTAGAGTCCAGCCCTGGAATAACTGGGAAATTAACTCTATAGAAAATAAACAGCTGTACAAAATGCATTAATAAACAGCAAGGATCACTTCACCATCTTCTTCCACCCTCAATTCGGAATCATTCCCTCTCTAATATCAGAGAGAGAGGGAAACCCTATTAATAGAAGCCACAAAAATGCTGCTCTGGTTCAGTGTTTGCAGGTGAATATCAACGCCACTTCCAATGTCAACTCAGATCAGGACACCCAGGGGAGTGACCTGTCAGCCTGTGCCCCGTTCCACCAACGTGAATCTGTGGGTCCAGCACCACACAGCTCCAGTGAAACCATTCCCCCACTCCTGACCTTGGCTCTGTCTTAAACAAGAGAGACGGGGAAGGGACTGCTGCCCTCGCCATCCTCTCACTGAAGTTGCAGAACGCTCTATCAAAATAGAAATCAATCTTTACAAAACTGAAGAAACTTAAAAAGAAATATACCTGTATTCCCTTACACCTTTGGAAATGTACAAAACTGGGGGGAAGGGTTGAGTAAACTCTGATAATGAACAAGCCCAGTAACATTTCACGATACAGCTGCGTGAGACAGAACTGCTCCATAAACAAGGGATGGGTTGAGAAAATCACTGAAAAATATTAAGTCCCCTGAGCACCACGGGATGTGCAATTTTCATTGTGCTCTGAGATGTACTCGTGTGGCCTTGTTGCTTCTATTGATCACTTAGGTCTTTCCTAATAGAGTTACAGGACATTTCCAGTTGCAGACTTGGAAACTTGTGGGAAATGGGATCCAATCATCTGGCTGCTGTTTCTGCGAGGCCAGCTCTGTCATGCTGCTACTGTGCTGCTGGGTTTTGAACACAATTCCAGCTCATCTACAGCTGAGAGGAAGGGAACAGAGATTGTGCCAGCCCAGCTTATGAAATTCTGTTAAGCAAGAACCAAATCTTCCCAGTCACTTGCAAAGTTCATTTAATTTTCTTATTATTTTTCTTAGTTATGAAACTGCACTTCTGATTTTCAGCAGGGTTGTGGGTGCAGGAAGAAAGTGGGAAGCACTAAGAGGTGTTTTATGCTCTTGTACCACACCAATAGGTAGAGTAATGAATGAACAGAGAGCATTTTTTAATGTTATGCTGAGGCAGAAGGTATTGGTAATACAGAAATCTCAGTGAAAATAAATATTACTTTAAACAAGAAACCCAAGGAACAGGGCATCTCATTAAGAATCTGTATTTTGGGTTTTTACTTGCATCAAAATAAACAAAAGACATTTGTGTTTTGCTTATCAGAGCTGCAATAAAAGATAATTAAAAAACAGGGAAAAGTTGTACATTTGAAATATTTCTACTGAAAATATTACATAAACAAGTTACCTGGCACAACCTATGGCTTAGAAACTAAAGACTGAAATAAAATACTAATTACTTTCCTCATATAATAATATTGATAACAATCTGCTATTTAAGATGCTCATCTATATTTCAAAAATGAATAATTGTTTGCAAGGCAAAGTCTGATCCAGCAAGTTTGTGGAAGAAATTCAGCTTGTGCTGGCATGAGATGAAGTTTATGGATTTATGGAGAATTAAGCCCACTGCTGCTCTCCCAAGCCTCTTAAAAGAAGGACTCCAGTAGGCTAAAACAATTTGCCCAGGATTCAGGCAAGAGAGCAGTGAAACTGGGTTGCAAATGTGGGAAAAGGAACTCTGTTTCCATACACCATTATATTTATGGTCAAAATTATTCACAGCAGGATTTCTATTCTTGACAAGAACGTGCCACCAGCCACAGGCTCGTAGCTGAACACCAGTGAAGTGGATTTGTCCCCTCCCAGGCTGCACACCTTTCATCACACCAGCATGACCGTGCAGCTGTCAGTGACAGTGGAACAGCTAAAACACTTCCATGTTTGATTTCATAGTTAGAATTTCTTCACCATTACAGTGTCAACATAAATTTTCTATCAAGGTCTGGAAGTCTTTCCCAGGGAACAACACAATGTGTGCAGATTTCTATGCCTATAAGCTGGAAAGTGTACTGGATTCCATCCCTGTGACTAAATGCCTGCACTGTTCTCAGTGAAGTCCACCAAGATGCCAGGAAAAAGAGTTTCTGTGATACACACTGCACTCTGCCAGGCTTTATCTGAGACTGTACCAGCAAGAGAGAGGGAGGGGGGAAAAAAGCACCCCCTCCAAACGGAAAGAGAAGAAAACCCAGCATAGAAGTACACACAAACATTGAACAGCCCAAGGAAGCTGATGTGCTCCGTGAAGACCTGCCCTCATAACCTCAGGAAACACAAATCAATCCGTGTTTCATCATCTGAAACTTGAACTTCTAGCTGGTAGCGCTGTGCTCTTCCCCTGCCTTCTTCAGAAACTCCTCCATGTGCTGATTTACACCATTTGCTCCTCCTGCTGACTCTGGCAGTTTGTTCCAGACCGTATTTCAACCACCCTTTGTGTAAAACTGTTCTGTTTGAATATATCGGAGTCCCTAAATTCTGGTGCACATACTGGAGTGGTTACAGCGCGGCTGGCAGCTGGCCTAACTCGTGCTCTGATCTCACCTCCCCTCCCTCAACAGAACAGTTAATACTTTGCCATCAACGTCAGGGCTGCTACGAAGAGAGCGCCCAGAGGGACACGGCTTGAACTTGTCACCTATCGGCACGGTGATGCGGCCAACCCAGCCTTCCCAACCCGTGGACAGGGATCAAAGTAGCAAAGAGTAAGCAAATACAGAGGAGCAAGACTCTACATCTTCCTACGTTAAACAAGTCGACCCTGTTCGCAGACCCTTTACCTGCTGTCCACAGGAAACTGCTGGCAAAAAAAGATAAATGGTATTTTTAAGAAATAACCCTCTACTGTAAGATTTTACTCATCTTGAAAACTTGTCATAGTCATCTAGGGAGCACCTGGGAGTAATACAATGTCATTCTGCGTTCAGAGGGAATACTGAATATTGGGAGCTATTTCCACAGCAAGCATTTGGCAAACTGTCCACAAGTCTAAAATATACTGATATAAATAATCTGTAAAATAAAACTGAATATAGAGATTTGAGAAAACTGAACCTCATTTTGAATGAAAAAGGGGACTAAGTTTGTTGAAATCTCAGCTGCAGCTGTAGGTTGGCAATTAAGTGGCCGGAAAGAAATGGGAGAGTGAACAGCAGCCTCCAGATCTCGAATAAATTGTCAGTTGATCTTAAGAGATAAATACAGGGTTCTTAATTTTGACTTCTAAGGATCTGCATATTTTCTAAAAGATAGTTATTTGCAAGTGTCTTTTTAAACTCACTTTTGTGCATGAACTAAGGTTAGGGAACAGGCAGACAATCTATCAAGACTGTCATAACTTTTAAATGAAGCTGACATATTTTTCCCAGTCAGAACAACTTTCATCAGGAATATTTTTGGAAATTTAGAAAATCTCTTTGATGTCAGAAAAACTGTTTCTCACATTCTTTTGAAGCAGACAAAAGGTCAATGTTAATTGCAATATGTTGTAAATCATATAGATTACTTTCAAGAAAATATTTAAGGGAGATATCTTCTATGCGAGATTCATTCTTCAGCCAGCCAGACATGGATGATGTTTAATTTATAAAGAATTAAAAGGATGGAAGTCTCTTGCAAAACAGAAAATTACATGAAATTCTTCTGTTTTGTTACCAATTCGTAGATATCATCTTTTCTTATTTATGGAGAGAAGAATCATCACATGCAGAGTTGCAAATTCAGCAGAAACACAAACTATCAGCCCTAAAACTCAAATTCTTTCAAAAGGATCTGTGGAGCAAAAAGTTTTGAATAGCTTGGATAGAACAAATGGACAAAAAAGATAATGCATCTTTTGAAACACAAACCTGCAAAGATGTTATGCTCAATTACTCTGACAAAAGATTTGGAAACCAACAATATCCCCTGTGGAATACCACTGCTAAACTAGAATGCTAAATCAAAAGCTCAAAGTTAAGCAAGAATAACAAAGCATAAGCCACATTAAACGCGTGTCATCCTTACAGCTAGAACCCACTTGGATATTTATTAAAGAACTATTTCTACTTTCACAGAGGGAAAAAAATACAAGAAGAGCTCAGACCAAGTATGAACTAATAAAAGAACCGCACTGGACATCACACAGAGGTGATCCCTGACCAGTCCTCTGGTGACCAGACAGAGTTAGAAGGCTGGTTTACAGACTAAACAAAGCTGCAGAGAGCAGTCGTTCAGGGTTATCTATAATTTATAGACAACAATCAATTTAGGACTCTCTTTATAGACAACAGAGAACTCTACTAGAACCTGATGTGTTCGGAAGGCTTTCAGAAGATAAAGAACAGCCATGGTTGTGTTGCTAGTGGCCAGTAGAAGGCTAGTGTGTACAAACAAGGACTTCCAGCCATCTACTGGAGAAAGATGCTGCAGAAACCTCAGCAATGTCATATTCCATTGGTACTTGCCAGGCTGAAGAACAGGCTTGTTTTATTTTCAAGGAATGCTTTCAGCCAAGGAGCAGGGTTCTCATGCAAGCAAGCGCTTCCATCTGCCGGAAGGAAGAGGGATGCATCCAGCCACCTACTGCAGGATCAGAGCAGGGGAACTGTCTGGGAGAGATGGTTTTCAGAAAGCTGATGTTATCAGCAGCTCTCATCACTGCATTGCTGTAGATGTTTGGGAATATTTGGGACACATCTACCCCGACACTGATGTTGAGTAACAAGGAACGGAATGCAGGTTGTTTCTGAGGGACAGGAAAGACGTTGCCAAAAAAGCACTAAGAATACGAGTCCAATTTAGGCCAGTCAGTTCTTATTATCCTCATTGAGATGGCAAGCCCACAATTTTGGCTGCACAGAAAAGAAGGGATCATCTTTCTGAATTACAGGCCTAAGGAACAGAGCTGGGGGAGGCCAAGGTCTGGAAAGGCCTCAGGATGTAGTGAGTGGATATTAGAAATCTTGAGTTCTGCACTAGGGCTGAACTGATAGGGTTACACACGAGTAAAATAACTAGGAAAATTCAGGTTAATTGCGGTATCATTTTGATTTACCTGTTTTAGACATTTCCTCTTCGTATCTGAGATCTGTGCCCAGATAACAGAGGTGCCACGGGATCCGCTTTGCTATGCTTCTTGTTCTCCAGATGCCAGTCAGCGGGGGACCATTATTCATCTGGAAAAGGATGAGTTTGTTGATTGATGTTAAAAGCTGATAGGGAAGTTGAAAGGACAACAAACAAGGAGAAATACAGAGCACACAACTGTGGTTTTACAGTTAATGGCTTTTTCCCATCAGGTAATGCTGTATATGAAATAATAATGGTGCTAACTAAAACATTAGTTACTGCTTGATGTTGACACTTTACATCTTCCTGTAAACCTCTTATTGACACTGGCAGAATCTCCTGTGAATAAGGGAGAATAATGTCCTACACTGATATCTGGTGTGTGTAATGTGTTTACATAAGCCAGTCCTCTCAACAGAATTAATTGGATGTGTCTTGTTTGGAGCATGTTCTGCTGGTTACCCATGGTCCACATGGGCTTTTATTTTTTGAAGATGTAACTTGTTCTGGGTTTTTTTTTTGTATCTTGGCTGCCTACTGAATGGAGGTAAGAGCAAAGACAGTCTACTGACAATCACTCTTGCCAAACTAGGGCTGTGCTCATGTAGGATGCAAACAACAGGCACTCATCCTTCAATTATGCACACCAAATTGACAGGTAGCTGTTAAAAGAACTTTCTCTTCTAAATTATTAAGTAAAAGAGAGAGGAAAAAAAAGGCTAAGAAATTAGAGACAGTCACCAAATTACTCCAGTGAACAGTGCTGATTGACAAATCCAGTCCCCAAAATCAGAACTGAAATTATCTGCACTTACTGCATCAATCAGTCACACTGCAGAGTCTGAAAAGTACAGCACGGAAGGTGAACAATTGATATAAAAGAAAAAGGGAAAATGTAACTATAATAATATAAAAATATTTGCACGTTTTATAACACATTCTTGCAAGTTTGAAAACTTGCATCTCCCTGAGGAAGTGAGTCATTAATTACCTTAAAACTTTTTCAAGAAGGTCTAATGCAAGGGATAGAGCTATCAATCAAAATCAAATTAAAAGGGTTTATGGCAAATGTCTCAAAGCAATACAATTTTATTTTTCTGAAGAGATTTATTTACATAGTGAGATTAAAAACGTCTCAGATTTATGCACCCACTCTAGCAACAAGCATTTCCTAGGTTTTAAACCTTGAATGCAGTAACCTTTACCATGGCTCAGGACGAGCCTTTGTCAGCATTTATGTCGAGTCTTTCTAGCTGCATGGTCCAGTATAATAAACCACATCCTCCTCCTCTGGTACGTGATCACTTTCCTTCCTTTAATCCACCCTTTTCACTCTGTTTTTCTCCTCTTCCACAGTTCTACCTCCAGATCCAAAGCAATTCCTAGAAACTTTCTAAAGAGATTCCTAATCCAGAGAATATTTCTCAGAGAAAAAAATGAGGACTAAAAGGCTCACCTGGAGGAAAATTAGTATTAGCCCTGCCTGCGATTACACTGGAGACTTACAAGCCCCACAGCTTTACTTCCTCTGCTAATGCAACCCAGGGTGCCAAGGGAGAGAGCCACACCTAAGGGCAAATTTGTGATGCTGGTACACACATGGAGTAACACATGCCCCCAAAGGCACACTTTCTTTGCAGGCTTCTCTCATCATCACTGTCTTCCTGGATTTCATCACTGGACACACCAAAATCACAACCCTAGATCGCCATCGCATTTACTGCCTACCTTTCAATTAACTTCATTTTTTCCAGTATGACCCACAAATGCCATCAGTTTTCCCTTAAGAGCAGCCCTAGAAATTTCATTTCTTTCAGCCTTCAGTCTAGTGTTTGTTGTTCCTTCTGCTTTTCATAAAGAGCCCAGAGATGGCCAAATCAGAGCAATACAGAAAGGACCAGCATAATATTGCCACACGGCTTCGAATTCCACAGTTGCCCAAGACTGGTTGAGTTGTGCTCAGTCCTCTTCCACAAATAAAACAGACACATGGAATGCAGAGAGAACTCGTTACTCTTCACAGGCAGTTCCACCTCCACAAACACGAGAGGTGGAATTATCAGGAGGGCACTGAAGGGACGTGCCCAGTTAGTTACCCAACAAGGCACATTCCCTTTGTTAGGCCATGCCATACATGGATACCTGCTTCCTACAGCTCCATGGTCACTGTGACAAGGAGCAGGACGACTTCTGCTCGCTAGGAAGCTTTCTGGATCACTGGAGATGATTTTCCAAGTCTTGCTGCATAGGTTCTGCCAATTTCTGTTCAGGCTGTTTTAAAGACTGGAACAAGTAGGCAAACAAGCACCTGGCAGAGGAGGCACGTCTGAGCCCCCTGGCTGCACTCCACCTGTGACAGAGGTACAAGTCATCAACAATTGAAGCCCTTGTAAGGTACTGCTATGCAACATAAGTGAGTTGAGTATCCAACACTGCTGATGTGATGGCGGCCAAAGGAGAGCTGGACTGGTTAAAAACTTGTCAGAGATCACAGAATTGTTAAGGTTGGAAATGGCTGCTAAGGTCATCCAGTCCAACCAGCAACACACCACCATCGTGTCTACTAAACTATGCCACAAAGTGCGACATCGACACAATTTTGAACCCCTCCAGGGATGGAGACTCCACCACTACCCTGGGCAGCCTCTGCCAATTTTTGACCACTTTTTTCCTAATATCCAACCTAAACCTCCACTGATGCAACCGAAGGTCATTTCCTCTTATCCTGTCACTCCTCTCATACAAACATTCTTGCTCATCCCATTTCCTTCCCTCTCATACAAACCAAATTCTTGTGATATATACCAAAAAAATGATGTGTACCAAAGGTGCTCAACTACAGCCTCAGGCAAAATAGAGCTGGACAGGCAGGATATGGCCTTCAGCCCATATCCCATTCCCATGGACTCTTTTTTTATCCAGGGCAAGAGGAGCATTTCAGGTGCTGGTTTCCTCTGCCACCTCCTGTGTCACAACCCCATGCTTGGGAACAACTAACGGGCTGGGCACAAACCTTCCGCGTACCCCATGCGTCGTGCAAACCTGCTGCTCCCGGGTGGGTAAAGCACAGCTGCACCACCAGCTCAGCACTTCCCAGCTGAGGATGTGAAACAAAGGACTGGTGTTTCCAGAACAGTAGATTTTGGCAGTGCTGTCCATCTCCTTGAGCATGCCCTACATTACCATGCATAGTGGGGGTACAGAGTGTGGAACAATGGGCTCAATGAAACCACGATAAGCTTTTCTGCAACAGGTGAGGGACAACGGGGTGTGGTGATACCCTGAGACCAAAAGAAGGTAAACGGCCCAGTTAGCAATAAAGGTCGACCACTGCAGTCCAAATAATTCAATTTACGATACTGAAATGTACTACTGCAGAACATAATATCATCATGACCGCATCTATCCTAACCCACTGATGACCTCAGGGAATTTTCAAGAATATTACTCCTATTTTCTGTCCTTTCAATCCTAATGTACACAGGCAGACTTGGCTACAGCCGCAATAAGAGAAGCCATTATGTCTCAAGAAAAAAAAATGACCACTCCCATTGCCTGAATGCCAAATTTCATATATTCAGTTCACCATCCCACACTAGCCTTTCAGCTGAGCTACTAAATGAGATTGGCTCAGATCTCCAAAATTACTAGGATAGAAGCAACATTTTTGTCAACTCCAGCACGGAACTGCAGCAAGAAAAGCATAGCTGACATGCTAAAATATGAAATACAGCCATTATATTTAAGGTGTTTCTAAGAAAGAATGTTACATTTATTATTGTGAATAAATTCACAATTTTACCATGCATCAGACATTAGGCTTTATTTTTCTGTGTAAAATAAATAAAGCTAGAGTGCAAGATTATGACTTCACTATTGTTTCGTAAAACCATTTAATTTAAGCAGATACCTATTCACCTGATGTCATAAAACTGAAAACAGAACCATCGAATTATTGTTCAACACATGCACGCTGTACATGAAGACAACATAGGTAGAAGACTTTCCTGTGAAACTGCTGGGTTTTATCACTGTTTAATGATTTGTTGCACTATTTATAGGATAAACAATAAATCTAACATGATTCATCATATTAGCCAATAAATCATGAGACAAATCATTAGGCAGAGTGATAAAATCAAGTGTTTTAGAAATAAGTTAATCTATGATGCCAATGCCTAATCTAAACAGTTGCTTGAAAACCGTATTTACTAATCATTTTTACATAAAGAAAGACTGATGATTATGTAGATTAAATGTGTATTTATTCCTATAAGCAGTAGATAATCACATGTTCTGTGCTGGTCTGTTTAGAAAGAAAAAAAAATATTTAAAACATCCCCTGTGAAAAAAAAAATGTCATTTTGACTGTATTTGTATATTTATGAAGGGCTGTCTGCACCACTTTTGACTCTGCCTTCGATTTTGGTGACAAAATAGTTAATTAAAAGCATGCTGCAAGGTTGCTGGACAGATATTATCTTTAGCTACGAATTCCATGATATCCTGATTAACAATTTCATTAAGACACGATGGCTGGTTCCAATGCTTCTTCGTTC
The DNA here is from genome assembly GCA_033556795.1 of Tapera naevia. NCBI lineage: Eukaryota > Metazoa > Chordata > Aves > Cuculiformes > Neomorphidae > Tapera > Tapera naevia. Next base: position 3,169,045 of record JAUMJJ010000184.1, on the reverse strand, counting down.
TTCAGCCTGAATGTAACCCCTGTAGTCTTTCTCGTTTGTGACAACTGTGTTTATAGCTTCTCTACCCATAGAGCTCCGTGGCACTTTGAATTATGCTCAAGAGTATATGGGCATCACGTCACATTTGTGTGCCTGATATCATACATGACTCGCCGCGCTCCAGCCAGGGTCCTTAATGTACGTTCTACAGATGGACTACCCTCTGAATGCTTAGCCAGATATTAAGCTAAATCTTTTTGGAGTCAAGCTTGTTTCACATCAGTTATACAAACATATTGGTTCCTTTAAAAGGACAAATGCACCCAGACTAAGACAGGGAATCTAGGTCGGAAATCTCGGAAAATCATTTTAAATTTTGGTTTAGCCTTTAAAGTCGAAAATCTCTTCTTTGGGAATTACTGTTATCTGTGGAGGACTTGTTTTCATTTCCTTTATCCCAAAGAGGAGCAGCTGAGCAATATTTATCAAGTAGGCAAGCAGCATAGTTGGCGTAACCATGAAAAAAACAAACAGCAAGGCAGCCTCCTTCCCTTTCACTTTCCCTTTTGTATTAAAATGCAACAAACCTGACAAGATAGTGACAAACCAACGTAGTATTTTCTAGTTCAGGATTTTTTATCAAAAAAAAGTAAAAATGACTTTAACATTTGTATGCCACTGCCTATCTATAATATCTATTTATCACATTGGGACTATGTCATACATGCTGCACCCTCTCAATAAGGCCAATCTCGAGAACAAGGTATTTTCCTCTCCCTGAAAGAATATGCTTGAGTAACAAAGCATCTGTAATTCAGGCTGTGACCCAACTGTTCACTTGTCACTCAGAGCCAGGCAAACAAACCCCTCCAGCTCACCAAGTGCATTGGGAAGGGAAAGGGAGGGGCCAGCCTGGCGCTGGGAGCAAGGCTGGAGGAAGCAGAGGGGATATTGTTGGGTTTGTTGGTTCCTTGCTTTTTATCTCAATCCCTAGAGCACATTTTGTAAAAGGTGTCTGAGGCAACTGGAGAGGTGACAGCAATTTGATGCTTCACGCAGCGGAGGCGGCGATGGTTTGTTTGTGTCTTTGGTTTATGCCGTGCAGACACCCCATACGTACAAAAGGTAATAACCAGGAGCACACCAGAATCATACGCCTGCAGTCCCTTGTTATTCTTTTAGAACCTGCTTATCTTTCGCTTCACTTTTTCCTGATGACACTTAAGGTCAGGTTTTTAAAGGCACTTGGATGCCTCATTTTATTGAAATCAATGGGAGCCGGGTGCTTAACATCTCTGAAGAACTGGTCCTTTAATGTTTATTAACAACGCCTCAGATGAGGGTACGTCCCAGAAAACATAATAATTGCCTTCCTTTATTAACTGTGGTGTGTCGAGATAAGATAGAATCAAGCCCTCAGACTCATCTCCTCTCAATGATTTTCCTAAATGAGATCAGTTCCCACTTACATCCTGAATGACCAAGGGTGACTAAATCAGAGCAATGAAGTACGTTTACGTCCTTGAAACTCAAATCATCTTGCAGAGCCTTGTCCCAGTGTTGCTGATTCGCATATTATCAAGTCTCAAAATGTTTGGTGTTTTTCTTCAGCACTCAGCTGTAATTATTTTAACTACAAGGGAGTATTTTTTTTTTCTTTAAGCAAAAATGCTTTTATTTCCTTTGGGAGCTTCACCTTTCATATACTAATTCTGAACTACAGATAAATAGGAGTATTTCTTTGTATTTCTGCTCTCATGCTTTTTGTCTGCTGGATTCACATAAACCTTGTTCATCAACGCAAGGCACAAAGCAGAGGGGCCACCAAGTCAGCCATGAGGTGCAGGATACACCCAGCATCTTTGGAGAGAAAAATTAAATAGTCAAGGGAAAAAAGCAATTCCAATAGAGGCCTTTGGATGACTGAAAGGAAGAAATGAGGAAGAGAAAGGAGGGACTGTTTTCCTGGCAGATCTTCAGCATCAATGGAGAATCTTTCCACCCGTGAGAATGAGCTTCGGCCCAAACCCTAAACTGTCTAAGGCTCCAGCTGGTATATCCCAGCACCTCCCTGTGTTCCTGGAGAGGCAGATTTCCACTAGCATTCACTTCAACCTTTTGCTTAACTAGGGACACTCTTGGTTCTCCAGAAAACCATACACTGGTGCCTTTAAAGTAATTTGAATCTACATTTTTTGCTGTTGTGATTCTCTTTCTCATTGCCATCTCTCTATTACACTCCTTCCCTGAACATTTTTCTGTCCAGTTTCCCTCCATTTTTACATCTTTCTCTTGCTCCCATTCATCTCTCTCCCACTCTCCCCACACATTTCTCTTTCTTTGGTTCTCCTTTTCATTTTCTCTGCTACAAACTACTTGAGCAACATCAGACGCTGCAAGTGGCAATCACCAAAGGTAAGACAGACATAAAAATTTTAAGTCACCATGTCAAATCCATGTTCAAATCCATTTGAAAACATGACCTGAGCAATTGTTAGGGTTTCTATCCTCTCCTCAGGCATCTTCTCACTCTACTTTCTGCTATTCCCGTGCACTCTCCTCCCACAGGGAAGATGCCAGGGGAACAGAAATAAGCCAGCAGCACCAAGTCACTCTGCTGCTCCAGGGTGGCTATACAGTTTCAAATTGGGATCAGCACTGAAGGGCTGACCCAGAATGCCCATTCCCTCCTCTGCTTCCCAACCCAGCTGGTGTCCTACAAAGGAACTCTCATACGTAACTACAGATCACTTCCTTTACCTTGTTTTTTTTTATCCACCCACAGTGACAGAACAACAAACCCTCACTCTGGGCAGTGAAAGTTGTGTGCTAACGTGCCACAGGAGGTACTAAAAGCAGAACCAGCTGCCAGAAAAGAGAAGTTCAGACTTGACTTACTGCAAGAGACCCTCTCAACATTTCACACCGCTTGCCCGTAACCTCCAACATAATACGGGTTTTGGGGATTTTTAGCATTTGTTTTTAGCCTGCTTTCCTCTTTGGAAATCTTCAGGTGATTTCCTGGAAGCCTCCAGAGGGAGGCTGAGAGACGTGAAAACATGGGGATTATTTTTCTATCAGTCCAAAATTGCTGAGGAGAAGACTGGATTAAGGTTCCGCTTCTGCAGAAGCAGGTGACTCCTGCTCACACCACTTCTCCAGAGTTACTGTTTCTAAAGCCTGCTAAATCAATTTTAACACTCTTCTGTTTAATAACAGCATAAAGCACAGCCCTTGTGTGGATTTAATTAGGGCCATGCAATCTACATAAAGCACAGAGAACTCTACTACACTGAAAGAAACCCACTCATTACCTCAATAAATTCAAGACTGACTGGACAGGCACTTCTTAAATATTAAATTTCTGAGGTATTACCATCAGCACAACCATCCCAACAGTAGTTCCCACAAGGAACTGTAATGTTCCAAGTAGCTGCCCTACCCAAAAGGTCTGCTGAAGTCAACACTCTGTGTTGGTTTATCCACAGGATCAGTGCTATTTCAAACATGAGCACTGCTATGTTTTTTTTCCTGCCACTACTCAACCCAGATGTTTTCAAAGTGATAATGGGGTCATGTGGGAACTGCAAGGCTAAAACACCGAGTGCAGCTGAAACCATATTGCTATAAGGTTTTGTATATCTAGATTTCAGGGTCAAGGATTAAGGGGTTCTTATCTAAAACAGCCACAATTATTTCTAAAGCAGTACTGCAAAAACATTTTACAGTGAATTACTTTTGAAAACATATTTTAAACAGAAACACATCGCCATATTTTCTGTGGGCTTGAAAGCTTATGTTAAGTTTCCAAATAAGTCAATCCTATACAGATAACATCTTTTTTTTTTTTAAAAAAAAGTGTTGCAAGCTAATACTGTACATAACAAATAAGCCTTAATTAAAATTTAAATTGAAATCTGTATTGGCTAATCACTCCTGAATGGGAAATATTTTAAGGCAAGGTTTTCAAAGGCTCTCTGGTCAAATGTTTAGGTCCTTAATCCCTATAATTAGGGTAAAAATATCAAACCCTTCTGTTCCCCAAAGTATAAGCAGAATTTACTGAAGTGCTTGCTACTGTGACATTTACAGCTGAATTTCTACATGAGCTCAGCACCCAGACTGAAGTCCTCTGGGAATCTGGAGGTGTTTTGACAAGCAGTATCTGAGCACAGGTAGAATATTTGCTGGTTTTCAATCTGGTTCCAGCTGTGGATGAAGGACTTCTCTGAAAAGCTGTCCTGTAACCATCAGCATCACAGTTTCTTTTCCTTGGCATGGCTGTTCTGAGGGATGCTGGAGCACACAAAACGCTTGCATTAAAATAAAAATCCTATTTTTTTTTTTTGGTTTCATTCACCCAAAAGCAATTTTCTGATTATCTTGTTATGTATCTGACAACTCTTCTACACACAGAGCCACTCGGCTCACTTAGGCCACACGTGAAAATCAGCCTCAGAAGAAGAGGGAATGACAATCATCCCAAGAGATCCGTGCACCGTCAGCTTTGCTGACCCATTAGCCTGTTCATTACTGACGGAGGTAAATAGCTGTAAGAATATTACCAATGAGACCTGAGACAGTCAGAAAGCCCTGCCTAAGGTGATCTGAGGTATCACTCTATACTTTTAACCCATTATGAAGAATCAATAAAAGCCAAAGTCAGCAAAGTGAATACATATCATATTTAAATCTAATTAAAGGTTATTTTTGAACAGATTTCTAGTACTCTTCAGCAGGGATAATTTCATCTTGCAGTCATGATCTCTCTGCACAGATTCAACACTACTGAAAGCATGCAGCTGCCTTCCTAAATAGTCTCTAAGAGATAACGACTCTTTTTATTGTGTTTTTATTGTGGTTTGATTCATATTTTATAACAAAGTAACTTTTAACGTTCCCTCAACACAGCATTACTTCTATTCAAAAAAACATGTACGGTCTTTAAAAAAAAAATAAATAAAAGATTAAAAACCCCAATCTTTTCATAAGCCAACATTTATACTTCCAATCTGAAAAAAATGCTACTGCAATGAAGTGGTTTATGTAAATATATTAAAGGAAAAAAAAAAAGCTGTCAAAACCTGCATGAGTTGTTTAAGCACTAGGACTGAAAGCCAGCAACAATGAAGATGTGCTGCCTTCGTATTTGGCCACGTGCCACAGCTCCAAAGAGGAGTGCGTCCATCTCAAACGCGCCGCGCGTTACCCTGTTGAGCGAGCCATCGGCTTCTCCCCCCCTCCGAAAGTAAAACATTTTTGACAAGCAACTCATCTCTAGCCATTTCACACAGCTTTCCTTTCATTTGCATTCTCATTAGAAAAAACATGATTGTGTATAAAATGGAACATGGAAGTGCTCACCACGCAGTGGAAACAGGGAACCCCGCATCCAAGGTGATAATCCAAACCGAGCTGACAGCAGGGAGAATGCAAGATCCGTGATTGGCAATTTAAGCAACACCAAGTGAAATATGAGCAGCAACATCACATCACAAATCATTGAAACAAAGGGACTCAACCTTTTTCAGGTTAACTTAATAGGGGCTGGACAAAACAGGAATGGACACTTGATAGGAAACATAAAGGGAATGTTTCTAAACACTTGAATCATTTTGGGAATTTTACAGGGGGAAAATAGTGCTTTAGCTATGACTTTATAGAAGAAAGAATACGTTTTTGGCTCATCCCAGCGCTCCGATTTTATTGTTAGAAGTTCTCCAGGTTTACAAGTGTGCAATGCCAAGTTTGAAACACACTGTAATGGAGTCAATTTTCCAAGCAGTTCCAGGGAGCCACAAACGCAGAAGTCATTAACAAATAATAAGCTTTGTGTGCATGCTGATTTTTTATTTATTTACTGTACCTCATTTTGTAAAACATTCCTCAGTCACTAAAAAGTGGAGAAATAGGCAATGGAAACAGTTGGTCCACCTGGCATCATATGGATAGTTTGTAAAGTAAGAAAGTTGGTGCGTGGTTTCTCTTCGCCGCTAATGTAAACGTAGGAGGTCTTAATATTTTGACATCTGGGACAAATGGAAATAGACTCAATAGCACGGTGACTGTAACAGCCTAGCTCAGGTTAGGCTCCGATTCCATTTTACCCGAGAACAGCTTGCACAACTCCAATGATAAGGAAAATGAATGCATTCCATAAGTTTTTAAAGGAACCACAGGACAGGCAGCACCAAATAACTATAAAAAATGTGCACTGTTCCTCCAGTTTGCTCTTTAGAAAATCACCTTCTAACTCCATGGCTTTCCCATACCTTACACTTGGCTACACAAGAGGCCAACCTTAACTAAAGAAAATGTGCAGGTGCAGTAAACAAGCTCGGTTCTTCTGGAGAGTTTACTTCCTTTATTGGGTCACTTTTGGAGCTCGTTGTAAATCAACAGAGCCTCTGCCTCAAATAGCAGGCACTCCTGTATAAATACTGATAAAATATAAATAGATACTTTTTCTAAAATATGAGGTAGAAAAATAACAAGCAACGTCCATAATGTTTACAACCAGTGCCCAGGCTTTATAAACCAAGGCCCTAAATCCTCCTTAAATGCCT
>JAUMJJ010000184.1:3040000-3157500 GCA_033556795.1 Tapera naevia | reverse complement strand
AGGCTAAGGGCAGGGAAGGAGTTTCCTTCCTTGTAGAGCATTCTGTCTTGAAGCAAACAATCAGAGTAAACCAGACGCACAGCAAGCATCCACAGTGGTACAAAACATCCTCATTTTCTGTGTTCTATGAAGAAGGTGACCTTTCACAGGACCAACTCTCTTCAAACCAGTGCTATGGATACCAGGAAAGAAGGCACTTGGACACTATGAGGACTCAGCCATTCAGCCAGGTCAAACCCAAATAACAACACTTCCCGTATTTCTGGATTAAACAAGAAATTCAGAAGGATCTTAAAAAAGAAATTAACAGTATCTACTGGAGATTATGTTTGCTTTCAAAAGCAAATGTGTTTGCTTTATTTTCTCAAAAAGATTTAAAAAAGATATCTTACTCATTACTTTGGCCTTAAATTCTCATTAAGTATTTTTTCTTTCCTTGAAATAACTGGGACTATCTCGCAAACCAGACCAACTTTATAAAGAAGAATCAAAACAAACCCCTTAATGTGCTGAAAGCTCTAACCCCAAACAGATGGGATGCCATTACTAAAAGGCAGGTCCTTAGAATCTATCATCGTTATAAAAAGCTTGGACATTGTTAAACCTGGGATGCTGTGTGCCCAGCTGGATTAATTAATACCCACTACTCATTGACCTTTCACTGAGAATGTGGACAATCATTCCCTCAAAGACAGATGATTCTCTCCCTTGCCTTACACTGATGATGCATACAAAGCCTTTTGATGTAAAGGAAGGAAAAAGAATTGCCAATCCCAGCTCATGTGATGTTTTCTTCTACATTAAAGCAAATTTCACAACATATTCCAAAACTGTGTGTCACCAAGATATGCACAATAGGGAACACCAGCTCACCAGTCACATCCAGTCAGTCAGTCACACACCAGATCCTCCACAGACACACACACAGCTCTGCTGGCTTCATCAAAATCCACTCGGATACGCTTGACTCCTCTGTAGTGTGAATTATGAGCAGTGTTTTACACAAGTGCAACTGCTCAGGTGTATTTTGTGTTCCTGTTGCACTCAAGAACTCTTGCACACTTTACTGTATTTGTAGTGTTAGACAAGGAATAATCTCCACTGAACTTTTTGCCACATGGAGCCTTTAGGGTGCTGTTCTGCAGTAAACTGTCGGCATCATCTTGCAACACACTCCGAAGGGTGAAAAAGGAACCTATCCAAGCCGAACAGCAGGACACACGTAAGTTGGAATTAGACCAGGACACCAAGGCTAATTCCCACTATCCTATAATAAGTACATGAGAACTTCAATGACCACAAATGGTCAAAATCGTGTCTCAGCTGACTGAATGCTGACAGCTCCAGCAAAGCCATCCCTTAACACCACGCTCGTGCGCTCAGCGCTGACTCCGCAGGCAGAGCACTGCCCACCACAAAAAGGAAGGGAAAAGCTGCGTTTTCTTTTGCTGCCTTTCCTCAACAGTGATTCATCTCCTACAACCCTGAACCTGAAATAACAGGCTGAACAAATATGCTGTGAACAAAGGCACTGAGCCAGCAAAGAACTTGAGCACATGCTTAATTTTAAGCACTGTAGCAGCCTACCTCAAAGTCGGGGTGGGGGGGAAAGACTGGCTTTTGTAGAAAGTCTAAAAATGATACCTTTTTTACACTTCCCCAGCTTCCACTCATTTATGGCTCAGGGATTTTCTGATCCAGAGTTGGCATGTTTTTCTTTAATAGCTTTGGACGGATTCTCCTTTCATTAACTTGTTTGGTTCATTTTTGAATCTATGTCAACTTTCAGCATCCTTAACGGCCTCTGAAATGGAGCTTCAACTTAGTATCTCAACGGGGAAAAAAAAAAATGTTTTATCTGTTTTGAACCACCCTATTAGCTTCACCTGATGCTCAGTTCTTACCTGTGAGAAGGGTACAGTCATTACCTTTTTCACCTCATTTCCAGTTCCGTAGATCTCTATCAAATTCTCCATCAGCTGATTCTTCTCCAAGCTGGAGATCAAAATATTTCTTTTATCACCTGGAAGCTGCTCCACAAGTTGGATGACCTTCATCACGCTGCACTCTGGAACAGGACCATGAGAATTACTCACAGCACTGAAGAAGCAAAGCATACCAGCACAATACGCAGTCACATGTTCTAATTTGTCTCTACTTCCTCCCCAGTAATTCATAACTGAGCTTGTGGTTTTTTTCCTGACCACTTTTGGGCACTATGAGCAGTCAATGGAACTGGGAATCTCTCAACTTCAGCTCTTTAGCAAAGTGCATGGTCAGACCCCCTAACAACCAACACTGAGGAAGCCAACACATGAGACAAAGCCATGATATCTGGGATACATCTGGCTGCCTGTTATTTGCGATTTTCAACCTGTCCACCTTGGCTTTTAAGACGTTATTGCCCTTGCCACATGAAGCACGACATCAAATTCCTCTATTTGTCCACGGATGAGCCGCCAGCAAGTTCTTTCTGCATTTTCTCTGGCCATTGAACAGTAACTCAAAAGCATTTGTCTCTCCCAGAAAAGCTTAACCTCCATTTCACTTTTCTAGGTTCTGGTTACTCCCACCAGGAGGCAAAACCACCAGAAGCAATGGCAATTTCACAAAAAAACCCTGACACTTAGCCCACAGCTTCTGATATCTCTATCAGTAACACAGTTCTAGAAAGCATTACCTCTGACTGTCTAACCCACTGCTACAGCTCTCAGAAAGCCTTCAAACCACCTGGGAGAGAAGTAATGTAACGCCTGTGTTACAGAGAAAATAATCTGCATGCAACAGAGCTTATTCTATGCCCATCAAGTCAAAATCATCTGTAAACTCTTTATAACTGAAGGGGTTTCTGAGAAGGAAAGAATGAAGATCGTATTGGGTTCCTCGCAATTAAAACCAGATTTTATGCAGTGAAGAAAAAAATACCTGCATGCTAAACAGAGAATATTGAGAATTCAGCAATTCAAAAGAAAGTAACTGGCAACTTGGCTTTCCATCATCCAAATCACAAAAACATAAAAAATGAAGCATTCTAACAACTAACAAAAGATAATCGATGAATTAGTCTCCCTTTTTTTCAGAGTCATTTGTAGCCCACAAGCACTCACTCGTCAACAGCACCACGTAAAGACCAACTATGACTGGGCAGAGAGATGACAGGAGGTCTTTTAAAGACTCATGAAGATAACGCCCATGTGCTGTAGCTGGATCCCTTTTGGAAGCCATTCACAAGAATAAAGGTATAAGGGTAGATACTCTATATACATATATATTACAGAATATTAATATATACAAATAAAATACTAAACAAAAAGGCTGACAATCTTCAAGACAGATGGCTGGCCCCTACATTTTTGCCAGGATATGGCTTCCTGTCTTCAATTATAACTACATTTGTCACATCCTGATTATGTATTGATATGAAAGACATCCAATCACATAATCAAAAACACACGTACTTTCTGAAATGTAAGAGCAAGTCAGAGGAGTAGGGTGGGAAAGTGTATTTCTATAAATGCATAATACGAGCACTACACACTCAAGTCTTGTGGAAAGAGCCAAATTATGACAAATAAAAATAGACTCTAAGAAATAATACAGAATCATTCCGAAGACAAAATGCAAACATACACACCATGCAGATCCAATAATAAATTGGAATTACACAACACATGAAAAATAGAATCATTACTTGGGCTGCCACAAATTCTACTGTCAGCTTCTCCATCTATTGATTACGTAGAAGTCTACATAGCAAGTAAAACTTCTTTTTTTTCATGTATATAAGAGCAGCAACTACAGAAATCCTTAAAATGCTTCTCTCACACTTAAAACTTTATCTTAGGAGAAACATATTTAGGCAACAATACAACAGTTTCATAAAATCTTTCCAGAAACGTAACGGGCACACAAATAAATTACTTTGGTTCAGAGGATACCTTAGGAGAACTGAAAGGCGGAAGTCACAAAACAAGTATACAGTCAGTGTTTATTCTTTCTGTGTGAATTTTGCCCTGTATTAGATAAGGAAAGCAAATGATAGGAATTTTTAATTCTGTATTTTAGTGCCCTTCTGAATGCATTCCTCAGATTGGATTGCACCATCTGGTTGGCAATTTGCCCACGTGTCCTTCCTGCTTTCTCGGAAACTGAGTGTGGATGTGCTTAGGAAAGAAACAGGAGACACTGCCACTCAAAGAGTTGCCTGCCTGCACAGTTCTAATTCTGCTCCCGTTCTTGCCCCTTTTCTTCTGTTCTATCAGCACATTTCGTACTTCTGAGCACCCTGTGGCCGTGTGCTCTGTTGCTTTCAGCAGTGGTGATATCAGAGGTTTAAATTTCAAACAAGTTTTCAAGAAAAGTTTCCATGTATTCCCTCTACAAATGAAGGAGGTTTTAGGTTGGTTTATATTTGTGTTGTTTACGGTGCTCTGCATCACTGTATTTTAATTCACTGTGGTTTATCCAGACACCTGCTTCTTCCCCTCTCTTGCCCTACCATTTTTAACTACAGTTCACAGCCCTCTTTCCAACAGACTTGGGGAGAGCTCAGGTAATATTTTCCCCCGTCTTAGCTTCCCATATTAGAGGCAATAACATTTTCCAAAATATTAAAGATGAAAAGGAGGTATCTAGGACTCCTATGTATTTAGAGAGTAAACATAACTGGGAGCATGAAAGGCACAGCGTGCACGTGTTTGTTGCCATTTGTGGCAGTCATATATGGGTCATATTTGGGCAAATAAACCTTTTACACCAACAGAGGTCAAGAGCATTGAAGGACCTGGCTCTCAGAAAGATGTTAGACAACACCCAATTTATAAAACTCAATTTCACTGATTTCATTGTAACTATGAACACATTTTTGTGAGGATCAAGATGCACATCTTTTGCTAAAGCATTTGCTTTCTTACCCACTAACTGCACAGCTGGAAAGTTTTCTCCAGCCTGGCAAGAAGCAGTTTAAAGGCTTAAAGTTAAATCCATAAGAAGTCTTAGACAGGAGACAAGGACTAATATAAAATTCAGATTCTTCATAATCTCCATTCAGTTTTTACCTAATCCCATAGTTTATGAGCTACGACTGCCAACGTCAGAGCCATCAATGGCTCTTTCAGAAAGAGCTCCTTACATACCTAAAGGTTTACTTCTAGGTATGCCCAGAAGCACTCACTCTTCACAGCACTGATAAACTGAATGCTCAGCTCAGACCGTAATCCCCTCTGGATTCACAAGCATTCCTCTGCCTGTCACACTGCCTGTGATAGATGTTCATAATCTGTCTAATTAGGTTCCTTGCAAAATAAGGAGCTGGAAGTTGGCATGGGGGATACCAACGCAGTTTGAGCTAACCAATACCAACTCCTCATGTTGTATCTGCTGATCAACGCACGATCCTTCGCCCCGTGATCCATCTTCTCAATTATTGCAATAGAAATATCAACCCACAAGTCATAAACGGGACCCATTCATTCCATTTAGGACACTGGGAGAAGGCACCGCTCCGTGACCAGTGCAGTTTATGAAGCTGGTTCAGTATGTGTAGGGAAATCCCTGAGACACACCCACCCCACCCCTCAGCAAATCCAACTTTTTTCCCTTTCCTCTCAAATACCTCCTCTGAGGCACTCTTTACACATAATACTTCTACATCTCTGCCCATCTCCGAGCCTCCCTGCTGTCCCGCAGAGCCAAACTCTGCTGTTACTTTCTGATTGCTGGCTGGCTCATAAGCAGTCTCTTCTCATTTCTGAGCTATTCATGACTTAATTGGGTACCACAACCTTTGTAGAGTATTTTTCTAAAAAGCTCTTTGTTAACTTTACATAAATATTGTGAAAATCGGCTTTTTTTAATGGGAAATGCCCCTGGTTTTCCATTAAAAGGCTTTTGGCTATGCCAAAGCAGCGCCACCCGCAACAACCAACGTGTCGAACACTGTGATGTTCACTAATGCCTGAGAAAGCTCCTGCAACACTGAAGGAATGCCAGTATTTTCAACAGGATGCAACAGGTATTTATATACGTAGATTGTAAAATAAATGTAGAGAACCCTTAAATATATTCTGAGTACAAAATAACAGTTTTCAGAATTAAAAACACAAGTATTTACCATATTTAGGATACCTGTAGTGTCTTAAATAGAACCATTATTCTACATTCTAACTATTGAGATATATTGCAATATCCAACATGCCAGAGCACTGTAACTGTTGGTAAATTATGACTTTATAATGGGCAACCCTGTACATGCTAAAAATACGATACTCTCCCTAATCCTATGTAACTAAAGTTATCTTATGCAGATCATTAAGATTTAGAAACCTCTGAAAAACAGATGTGCCAAGCAACCCACTAAAAGCAAGAATATATTGTATTTATTTATTAATTTATACAGTGCCCATCTCAAAGCAGAGTCTGGAATCCTGTACAGAATAAACAAAAATTAAACCAAACTGGGCTCAGAGCCAAAAGACATCAGCCATACCAGTAAAAGGGGGGGAGGGCAGAAGAAAACTACTCCAAAAAAATATATACATGTCTCCAGATACCGTGCAATCTTAGTGGGTACATCACAGAATCAATACTGGAAGTAAGAGAATTACAATTTACAGCAAGAATAGAAATATTCGAGGGAAAAAAAGAGAGTAATTATGACAGAGTTAATTTACAGCTATTGAAAGCCACAGTATAGAGGCAATTACAGTGGAGGAAATACAAACGGTGTGAATTTTGAATGAAGATTGAGTATATACACTGTCACACAGCATCTCTAAGATTTCAGCTCTACTATTGATCATATTGCATTTTAATCTTTGTTTGCAACATGTAAACAACATGAAAACACCGCAAATGCTGCGTGAGGGCTTTCAGGTTCCTCCCTCAAAGGGAGGAACTCTTATTCTATCACTGTCCTCCTTCCCGTATTTCACTTACAACACATCAGGGTTTTTAGTCCTTTTTAAAATTTTGATGACTTAGAGGAATAATGACAAGGCAGATGTCTAAATACAGAGCTACTACGAAGAACCGCCTCTGCGATCGAGAGAGAGGACAAGGAAGCAGCACATTTGATTTTCAAAAGGCACAAAGACCAGGCCACACAATTAAAACAGATTTGGCCATGCATCATCTCCTGATTTTGACTGATTTTTTCATTATTACATTATCTTACCCATATCACTGGGGGTGAGACTTACAACCATTTTTCCTGACAGCCTCTCTCCCAGGGCAGCCCAGTATCAGCCCTGCTCACGATACACACAATTCTGCATGTTTATTCACCAAAGAGTTTTTCAGTGACTCCTCTCAACTCACCTGCTCCGTTTTTCACAGTCCCAGCAAAAATAATCCTCTCCTTATAAAATTAAAGAAAACTTTAGCAAAGGGTTCAGATTCCCTTAGCATGGGAGAAGATTTCAAAGTCGAATTTAACACCCAAATATCGATCACAGAAAATTGTAAGACACTTCCTTCATCGTTAATGGTCTTGAACTATTTGTAAGTAGGTGTTTTACTGGATGTGTATATGATGAATTAAGGATAGTAACCTCATTCCCACCTTAATTAGGTATTTACTAACTTTGCAACTTTTAAGATGTACTTTTAATGCAGTTTTCTGAATGGAATAATAAACCATGAATCTATTTAACTGACTGATGCAAGAGAACAACTAATAAATTAGCAGCACGCAGTCATGAAAAGCCAGTGGTCTGCCAGCTGTGATGACTGCTGTGGCACTTCCATAGTTTACAGGTCTGAATTGCTATTTATTAACATTAATTTCCCAACATGCAACCATTTTTTTCAGGCCCTTTCTGAGGTCAGCTGTCGTACAAAGGAGCTTAGACCTCTTTTCAGATGGAGCCTGTTCAAAATCTCATTACTGAAAATGGGAACAGTTCAACCGATGTGGATTGAAATCAATGGATTTTGCAAGAGTGTTCATATTTCTGAATGCATAAGCTACAACTCAGCCAGGTGCTTAAGTATGTGCATACTAATTGCATACTAATAGCCCTTTTGATATCACCGAGATTACCAATGCTCTTGAAATGAATCATGCACGTACCTGTAATGCCCAGAGCTCACACTAAACTTAGAGGAAAAAAGGGAATGGAAACACTAGGAATATGAAAAGCAATGGATATATTATTACCTTATGGGTAAATAAAATAGAAGAAGGTAAGTGGAGCTTTTCATTCTCTTGTCCCTCAAAAGTTCAGGAAGAATTTTTGTGCTTCTATCACTTGCAGATTAACAGCACCTGGGGGTCTTGCCTTTCAAACAATATACTGAGAGGAATTCAGTAACAGGTTGCGCTCCTGCAGACAGCTCACAGCAGTGGAACAGAGGATCTGAGATGTGTCTGCTACTTGTCTGGCACAGAGCAGTAGAGCACCACTTAACTCATGGTCTTCACTAGACCACTTCATGGGACAGCGAGATCTGGTTTACAGAGCAGTGCACACATAAACACAGCTGAACTCATTCTGACCAATGATGAAGCAAATGCGTCAATATAATCCATTGTATAAATGCTGGGCTCAAGCCTGCAAAACCTCACCCACATGAATAATCCCACCAATACAGAGCCTAGATTAAAGGATACACATAAAATCCCATCAGAGTTCAGGGTTTTAAGCTCATCATTTTGGAAAGAGATAATGTTCTTATAAACATCCAAAGTTCTGGGGCACTCGTCAGAATCCAAGCGCAAAGCTCTGCGGGTTTGACCGCTGACGTGCTGGCACAGAACACACTCTGTGAAGTAATCAAACTCTGTCAGAATTAGATGATCATCCCTGCTCCTTCTTTTTTTTCAAAAGCTTTCTAGCTTTTGATTTACTGCTTTTCTGGGGTTTATCAACTGCTTTTAGTTTCCTGGAAAACTCCCAAACTCATCTGGGTAGGAGCATGAATCCAGTGATCCTGGCATCTAGAATTCTATCTCAAAAAGCCAAATACCTTTCCTACTTTCACGATGGGTTCAACCTTTCAAGACACAAAATCGTTCTCTCCTGTATTGTGCACACACAGAGAAATAACCATTCCCTCGATGCCGCACACACACAGATGACCCGACTGTGTTTTATTTGCTATGTCACACTTAACCTCCCTGTTTTAAAACCAGTGTTTCCTCTATACAATGGTAATTGGAAACGGCCTTCAACAGCCTCTCAAGAACGCAATTATATTATATAATGATATTGGAGAATCAGTAAGACACCCTATCACCTTGTTTGTCCATACTAACAGCATATGATAAATGAGAAAACCTGATCCCAGTTAATGCCTTTCTGACCACCAAAATTCACTAAATTGATGATCCTAATTGCGTCCTAGTGCTCCTGAAATACCATATTCACAAAACTTTTCCTCTTGTAATCTATATAGATAGTTCTATTTAAAAATAAAATCCATCTGCGTATGCTTCAGGCCGTGCTTTAAAGAAATTCTAAATTTATTGTAGATACGGCCTCACAGAAACCATGGGAGTGACTTTACAGACCAGGATTTTTACTTCTGTAAAATGTTGTTTTAAGGAAAAAAAACGACATTTTGCTAAAGTAATCAACCTTGAACTTATTGACAGGTAAAACACTTACCTCTCCTTTGCCAAACCCTGGGGATTTCACAACTGTTTAATCTTGCATAAGTTTTCATTGAACTATTTTTCAGACAATTTATAATAACCACAAACCCCATTTAACACAAGACACATCTTTACTGTTCTGCCTTTCTCCACTAGACTTCATTTAGGGATAAAAACTTTATAAAAAAAGCTTTCTCATCCCAAACTGCAAATGCTATTTGTAGCTAATGTCTATGCTAAAAGGCATGATGAGTATTAATTTATTAATTGCTTTAGCTGACAGAGGAACTAAGTATATTGACGTTTCCCAATTCTGAGGTGATCTCCCATGCCCAATATTAACTTACCATGAGTTGTAGCTCACACAGCTGGTGCAAAGTCATAGAAGCATCAGCCTTCACGAAGATGGGTCAAGGTCAGTCAATCCACTGCCCCAGCCATTTTGCTATTTAAACTGTTTTCCCTCGCAAAGGTAAAGTTTGCTGCTCTCCTGTGCCTTGCACACACTTGGAACTACAGTTCTGCTGCATAATGAACGTGCCTGTCGCTGCCAAGGTTCAGAAACCATTTGGGCACAGGTGTCGGTTCCTTGTCAGCCTCCAGGGCCAATAAATGGAATATCTGCGATGTAAAATGAGATAATACATTCACAAAGTCATTATGTTTTCCCAGAACATGCTAAGCTCCAAAATAAATGCACTTCAGGCCTTATAACACCCCCGTATTCATAAGGCTCATTACTGGCCTTAATTTTGCTCGCTGCTTATTTACTGTTTACTCTCTTGCTTTACTGCCCTGGTGAAATTGCTCTTAATTGATACGGCAAATGGGGAGACAAGAAAAGGAACACAATTCCAGAAATTCTTGGTCCTTGACTGATCCCACCACAGACTCACTGCTGCCAAGATGGCACCACAGTGAAAGGTTAAAAGAACGTCTTCCAAATTCCTGTATCCTCTTTAATCTCTCCTGTCAATCTTTTAAAGTGGATTTTTGGCCGTGAAAGCAGCCAACTCTACCCTGTGACAAAATACTTTTGACAGGAGAGATGACCTTAGAAGTAAAATACGACGTTTCTAATGACTGCAGTTGTCTTAGCACAATTCTCATGGAAACAAAGCCCCTCTGAAGAACGAGAAACACAACTTTTCCCTACAAAATGATCTTATATTCTCCAACAGAAGGATTATCCAGACTCTCACACATTAGCTTTCCATGATTCTTCAGTCATTTTGGAATAGCATTCCCCAGGGATACACAGTCACACTTCCCACATGTCAGTCAGGCTCTTCACTTGGGTTCTTTCTCACTAATGAACCATATTCTACTCACATTGAAAAATCTTTCTTGTCCCTTGAAAATCCCACTGAACGTCCCTCAAGCTGCTTCCCTATCCCAGTGCCACCTGCATCCGTCTCCATCAACAGCGCTACCAGCTTACATCTCCCTGGCTACACAGATGCCAGCTCTGCTCTGTCTCAGAACATGTCAACAAACCCAGTCTGTTCCCTGCATAATTTCATGAGGTTGAACCCTCATATCTTGCAGCGGCTTAAAAACTGCTTGTCTAGGCAAAGTTATTTGCAATTTCACATAGGCTTTTGGGCACGCTGTGCTGGGAACATATGCTTTTAATGTTTGCATTCCTTTCAGTTCAGACTCCTTCTACTGCACAATATTGTAAAAACCCCTTCTCTGGTGGGGTAAATTATGCAGTAAAACAAGTACAATCAGCTGATAACAATAAAGAATAGTGCACGATTGTTCATTTCCTTAGCAAGAGAACAATCAACTTAGCAAAGCAACAAAATCAATGAAATATCAGCCATTCCCCAGCCACTGCTTGCTCCCCCTCATCTGAACTCTGGATCCTTTCATTCCGTGATGGTAGAAATGACAATGGGCAGATTGGAAACGATGGCCAAAGCGTGCCTTCGCCTCCTCTCCAGAGCAAGACCAGCAGGGTGGATCCCTGAGGGTCAAGGTGTACAGAAAAGCCACGCTTCAAGGAAACCTAAGCTTGAACAGCACACAAAGATTGGGGTCTGATACAGTTATTTATCCACCGTGGGGAAAAACCTATCACATTGTGCGGTACCAGGCAGCAATCTGAGATGCTGAGTTGAACTCACTTGCATTGCACATGAAATGATTGTTTACTGAGCTCTGAGAGCATTTTTAGCTTTGTGAGTAACATCACATATTCGAGAGAGGCATGTGAAAGTACAACATGTGTGTGAAGAAATCTACAGGCCTAGGACATCTTTAATACAATAAACATCTTGCTATCATTTCTTAGCTCTGAAAACAGAGAAATATCTATTGAGAGCTACCACGTGCTTTTATTTGAAATGCCCCAGGATTCTTACACCCCAATACTCATCAGTTATTTTTCAGTCTATTATATCATAATTATCAAACCTTATCTTTCATTGCTACTAACCGTTATGAATATATTTTAACACAAGTGTGACTTGTAATCATTTTAAATAAATGGAAATTTAACTCCTCTGAGAATTTTCTTGTTGCTGTAAGTTAAGCAGGTAATAGCCATTTTTTTAAAAACTACAGCAGTGACATTACTACTTGAACTTGTTTTTGCAGTGCTTTCACAATTCGCTTTCAAAAATCACATCTTTCAGTAATCACTACGAAGAACTGAATACATTCTAATAATGTCTTATTTTGAAGTATTAATATTACATTTGCCTTTTCAATTAGCTTTTTCTGTAGCTTTAAATAAAAACTCCTCCAGATTAGCTGACAAAAAAAAAGCAACCTCTTACCAGATTAACCTGTTCCTTCTGAACCTTAAAAATTAGTGAAATGTATTCCATTAAAAAGCAGAGGCCTTTTCAGTGAAGGAGGTTTGCTTTGCAAACTGATTGTTCCCAGGGCTTAATCCTGCCTGTAATAAAGCTTTGAAGGAGTTTTCCACCAGCCACAATGTGACTATGATATTGGATCACCAACAGTAGCTTTCCAAAAATTTTTTTAATAAAAAGGTTTGAGGATAACAATTTGAAATCCAAGTCCATACTTTTTATGAAATCCCTGCAACACTTGAACAATCAAAAAACTCACAACACTGCACTGCTAAGAACAGTTTCAGGCAGCGAATGTTATGCTTTTTAACACCACATTTTCAGCTATTACTATAAAATTGTAATTAGATAGTAAATTACAATGTTAATATTCACTTTGAACAAATAAGTGTTTGTAGTTGTAGAACTGGGCATTATTATGGCAGCACAGGGACCTATTCACCAAGTAAGACATAGACTTTCTTCATAAAAGTTATTCTATTTTGTACTTTTTTCTTATGAACTTGCATGAAATGCTGGCTTTTTATGTGCACTATTTGCTGAAGTCATCTTTGCCAACACTGGGATCTCTGCTTCCCCTTGGGGAAGTGCCAAAACAAGCATTTTCCTCATCTGGTTCCACTATCCAAAGGATACGAAGAATTGAAAGAATCATTTCCCCCTGTACAGAAAGGGAAATGAGAGTATGTAAATGAAATTACAAACTCTGACTGGGTGTATAGGAACTTCGGCATTTCTTTCTCTATTGGAAAAAAAGCTATACTAATAACCTTTACATTATATAGTAAAAAAGATATAATATATAGTATTATTAGTATACTATAACACGCCTTATACATGTTACACAGGCCTTATAGCTACTGCATTGACATTACACAATAATAAAATGCTGTAATATTATACTATAACATTCTTGAATATATATGATAATGTGCATTGCACGTGGAATGTCAGTAATGTTTAAAAGCATCAAATCCTGGCTTGGTTTCAATTATTTTACTGTGATTTTCCTCTTGCCTTTCCCCCTGTCCAGGAAGAGGGGAAACTGGGGTCTTGAACAGCTTGGCCTGGTGGGAGGACTCCCAGTCCATGGCAGGGGGGTTGCAACTGGATAATCTTTAAGGTCCCTTCCAACCCAAACCATTGCACAATTCTGTAATAGTACATCCTGCAGTTCTGAAGTTATGCTGGAATGCCCAAGAAGATTGTTGTCAGTATGAACACATGGTAAAATTGAAAATACTCTTTATTTATTACATCAATTCAGTTGCAATGTAATTTGTCTATCTACTGTTTGGTAAAAGTTGAAATTTTGTTTTAGAAATATCTTTTTTTGCACATCTCTGAAAACATCTTAGAACGTGGATGAGTGAGGAACTTTTCCAAGCTATATTATGGGCATATAAAACGGGAGTTTTGACCACGAGCCAGATATCTCATCAAACTATTCAGGTTGGAATGGCTTTTTTCTCCAGCAGACAGACAGGCATCACTACACACAGAGCCAGCCAGCTCTGAGGTGGGCACACATGAAGATGTCTCATTCCACATATATAGCACCTGTAGGAGATGTGCAAGGAAGTAAAAGCTGGATGGATCCCTTTGGAATGCTGGGAATTGCCACTTTCCAACCTCAGGAAGCCTTCAACCCTAACACAGCCACGGCACTTCTGCAGAGGAAACTGGTCAGACTGAAAATGGACAGGGAACCTCTCCAACAGGCAAAAAGGGGATAAAAGAGTTCCAGTAGAGTTTGATTTTAAAGCTGCAGTGATTGACTGACACCGCTCAGGGTTTCGAGCGTATGGGTAAGTCCCAGGAGAGATGGATGAGCGAGCAGAGAGGAGGAAAGGCTGCCAAAAGGTGCATGATAAGTACATTTATCACATGGGTTTGCAATTTATCTTGCACATCTCCAATTTTTCATAAAGCCCCCATTTGTAATCACCATGTGAAAAATTAGGGAGGCATGTGATAAATTAAGTTGTGAATTGTGATTTCTAGTAAGTTAATCATTTATCCATGCTATTTAAATTTAAATTCTGATCACATCTTGTCTTTCAGAATGCAAAAAAACCAGAGGAAAACACAAGAGGATGACCAAAGTGAGGAAAACTAAAGACAGAAAATATATTTCATCAGCATAAATGCAATTTCATAGTCTAGTTTCTTGACCCACTATTTCTAAAATAAATAATTTCAACTGTGTAACTGAAAAGATTTCAGAATTTCAAACCAAAATGGAAACTTTGTGACTAAAATGTTAAACCAAGCTGCCTTTAGGTAGTTCCATCGCCTTACTGACCTACTATCCATTTTCTCAGGACTTAGCATGTTACAAAATGCCTAAGCCATTTCTTTTTAATATGCTATTGAAAGAAAACTTTTTTCCTTCTTTTGAACCACAGCCATCCTGGAATCCTCAAGAACATATTTTTATTTTTTTCTCCATTAATTCTGTTCTTAAAATAATAGCACTGGTACTAACTGCACTTTAGCAACCCACTATGCAACTAAAACTACTACATCATCAACTAAAACAAATAATTATAAACTAAGTATTTAACTAGTTTGGATAAAATCCATAATTTTCATTAATGGATCTCATTTTTATTTTATTGGGTTTTTTTACTATCAGATTAAAAGTGCATTTTTTTATTGTTTTTCCTAATGCAATTCTGTTTGATACGCTCAGAATGAATGGAATAGTTATTGTTTTAATTATATTCTTTCATTTTTTTTATCCTGCTCCTCTCCCCATTATTTACTACTTTTAAGATCAGTATCACACCACTTACACTGTACATAAGTGTACATACACTAAACATGCACATGTAAATGAACAAAACCTTTATATATATGCACACATTTTAGAAATCTATTATAACTTTAATTCCTTCTGCTGTTGGAAACAAGTGCAGTAGATCTAGATAAGAAATATTTCCTAAACTGCTATATAGGCCACAGCAATATTTACAAATTTTAAACTGTCCTCCCCACCCTAAATGTTTAAGCCAATTTACTCAATGAAATTAGGTGAACTCACATCCCAAACTGCAATGTGAAGCTGAACTCCAGCTGATACTTAAAAGACTGTAAAATATTAAAACCACTTGTTCAAATATTTGGGTCGTGTAAATTCCAGGAGAGCTAAGAGTCGAGTTTCCAACATAAACAGTCATGACTGTCAATTCTTGTAGGTGAAAGTAACATGTGGGATGACAGAGAGAAAAATCTTTAGACCAGGTTCCATTCTTGATTCCAATACAATTTCTACGGGAGCACTGCAACTGACTTCTCTGGAAAGACTCAACTGAGATCTTAAAATATAAGGTGGAATGGATATTCACTTTATTATTTACTTACTCAGGCAGCTGCTTATGTAACCTTAAGGTACCTTATAATCCTCTGCTGTATCTTCAAAATACTGGGGTTTGGATGGGCTGTCAAAAGGAAAAAGGATGTCCTTGAGCCTGACACTCAGGTAGAGTCATGAGCGTTGCAGATCATCATCTACTGCGTAGACAAACAACATCTGGAGGGAAAAAATAATAATTCTCAAATGACTGTCTGTGAGGGCAAAATCCACTCTGCAGGAAGGGAGATAAAACTGCACACAAAACATGGAGTAAGGCCAGTTTATACCAATTAAACATTCGATCTGCATTGCTTACAATAACTTTCCCATCACTACACTTTGTCTCCGTATTTCTTTCCTTAACTAATTGAGAACAATGCTTTGCTTTCCACAAAGGTTAAAAAAACTCTCTCCATGAAAATAAAAGTTATTATTCACAGCTAACAGAATATTCATTATCACTAAAGATTAATTATTGCTACTTTGAGGGCTTCTGACATACCAATAAAATGATGGGAACTGAACACATAAAAGGAAAATGAAGAATAAAAGACGGCAGAATCAACATATTTACGAGTATTGTGACTTCCCAAGAAATGGACAAATAATCTCAATTATATATACCATTGTTTTCTATAGAACAGACTCATAATAATACTTTTCTGGATTTAACTCTCATGAACTGCTGATAGATCACCTGGTTGGAAGAGACCTTTGAGATCATTGTGTCCAACCATACCTGCCCATGTACTAAACCATACCCCTGAGAACAGTAACATTCAGTATGCACAGAATAAACAAGCAGGAAAATCCACATTGTTAATTGCACAGAGTTGACCACTTTGATGCCCAAGAGGAAGGCAGTGCTCCATAAGCAAACAGAATACACAGGATTTCACCCCGTATCGTGCTTACACATTTGTCACAACACAATGCATCATGCTTAGATTGTACCTCAACGGGCACAAGATCCAAGCCACGGAATTGCCTGAACAGTAGCACACACACTGCTGGCTTTGCTGCCAAAAAGCATCACTTCTTTCAGAACGTGGCCATTTTCCTTATGGAAAAGCCAGGCTTGAAACGGAGCCTCCATTCGCTTGCCACAAAGCAGTATCTGAATTCCTTTCTGAACCTGACAGTCGGCACCGCCACCTCCAAAGTGGAGCAGTTCCACCCATGAACTCAGCTTGCTGCTCATGCTCACCACGCCTGAATTATTTTTACCACATCCCAACCTACCAAAACATGCATTGTTTATTTGACAGAAAGAATAAGGCAGTGGCTGCCTGTTCCTGTGCCTCGCAGAAGCTGTAAGCGATGCCATCTGGAGCCGACTAGTAGCTGGAAGGTTGCCAAGGGGTTTAACTAGGGAAAGAGGTCTCGAATCGTACAGGAGATGCTTCTTTCTGTAAGGCTGTATGGCAACCAATAAAATAAGATCTTACAAAGCCACAAAGCATCACGACCAATGACAGTACGATTTAAAAATCTGCATTATTTATCTTTTTGTCCACTAAAGGCAAAGAACGTTTATGACTGACACTGTTTTGGCTAATACTGTGTGCATCTCAAAAATCTCACTCAGAAGACTTTATTATATGCTGGTGACAAAAATTAGAATAGAAACAATAATCTGAAGCTAAAGTACATCTTTCCTGCTACAAACTGACAATGGCAACAGGTTTCTTAATATAGTTTGGCAGAAGGAAATGATGGTAAGACCTGAACTCAGAGAACTGGTTTAAGGAAAAAGACCGCTGAAGAGGCAAAATCACCTATCAGCACCATGTAAATATGGTGATAAATGCTAAAGAGGTTAAGATGTAGATGATTAAAGTTACTCTTGCAGAATGAAAAGGGTAAACGATGCTTTTCTCCCAATTCTGGAGATATAATTAAAAACCACGTCGATGTACTTCCCTGGCTTTAGGAAGCATGGACACCAACCAGTTTTACCTTAACTATTATCATGTAATTCAATCCAAACCCTACACGTGAATGATGCCACCATATTCATTAAAAACAAAACCCAACAACCATATCAAAAGCAACTTGAGTTCACATTAAGATCACACTGAGGCAGAAAGTCCAAGCGCTCAGCGGTCAGGAGATGCCAGGATTTGGTTTGCATAAGTCACCTTACTTCAGCTGTCGTTACGTGAGCTCCTGCTCTTTTCCACTCTGCAGAATGTCTTTGGGGAGGTGGTTTTACACCAGGTTTGCTACGTACCATGCGCACATATTGCATCTTCATGTTCTAAACATTTTACAGCAATTCTCATCTTCCAAGACATACCCATGGCTGAGTTGTTCATTAAGCAATTTTTAAACAGTTTTATGGCCCCATGAACAATAATTTTTTGTGGAAGCAGACTAAATTGTATGCTGTGATAATTACTCCCAACTAATTGTAGGTAAAATTAGAAAGGGGTCAGACTAATTTAGTTTCACAAGCAAAATATATGCTTTGCTTACACCTTAAATGATCTTTAGAAAATTAATCAAGTAAACTCGGATCTCCTTAAATCAACATATATAATTTTCTGTACGTTCACTGTGAAACAGGAAGTTTTAATGTTGCTTTGAAAAATGAAAGTTGCTAAATGTTTTTTTTTTGATTATCATTTTCGTTTAAATTACCAATTAACTTTACCCTAGAGAATCAAACAACGTGAGACTTTTCCACTTTATCGGCACATTAAAATGGTGCTCAAACACAGCAGGTAGCAGAGAAACATCGATAATACAAGTATGTTTTTTAAATCTCTTTTACTACCAGCTATAACATCCCCCAAATAATGGTCTCTAATATTACGATACTCATATAAAATTTCTTTAGATTTCCTGTTTCTATAGTGATACCAGTTCTCCAGACAATGTAAAGTCCATTCTGGGGCTCTTATATAGGTGCCTTTGATGCTTCAAGTGTGTCATTTAAGTGGTGTGAAGGAGTTGTGGCTGCTATTTCAGTCAACAGCAGGAGAGCCTCATCCCCAAGCTCAGCTCCAGAGGTCTGTTAGAGTTCACTGCTAAAAGAGTAGATGAGACTGACCTAAAATCCAAGCAGCTGGACTGTACTCATAGGCAGGCAAATTTCACACATAATGAACAATATCCTCCTCACTTTCCTTGTTTGAGATTTCTGGCACTATCCCTTACTGATAAGAAGTTGTACTAATTTCAAAGTTTTATCACGCATAAATGATATTTTATGACTTTACAGAATAATACTTCAGAAACAGTGACATATAATGTAATGCACATCACTGAAACACTTCTCAATAACTAGCATTTGACTTATTTCAATTGAAGAAAAACAACTGCAACTGTTGCAAAACAACTCTTCAGTTTTGTAGTGATAATTTAAATCCCCCAAAATTCATTTGAATACATTTTACTCAGATTAAAAAAAAAAAAATCAGATTTTGCAACATGTTAAATACTGAGTATAAAATAAACACTAAACACAGTCTAACACATATGACACTAATAGTCACTAATTGTAATACTTACTATGCATTGGAATGACTTGAAATAACTTTGCCAAAACAAAACTGTTGAAGCCAATTATTTGGATAGTGTTCTGCAAACATCTTAAAGGAAACTGAGTCTTTCCCACAACAACATTACACATTTAGATTTTCCATTACAAGAATTATTCCATCAGGTGCTTTGGATCAGCTACAGCAAACACCAAACTTTTCCTAAGTGATTAGAAATGTATTTCCTTTTTAACCTCAAGGACTTAAGGACAAACACAGAAGAATTAGCAATTTTTACTGGCATAAAGTACTCTTTGCCTTTACAAACTTCCTTAGCACAACTGCAAACATAGCCTTTACCGGCAAAAGTACCCAAAATGCCGTATTTCCAGTGCCCATCCTGCTAATGATGAAATGGTTCTTACCTGTTTCACCACATTTCAGTGAACTGAGACCTGGAGCTATGTGACATTCATAAACTATTTGAATCTTCTCCAGAAAAGATATCAAAGCCAATCCAACCTATGTTGCTTTTTGCTATTTTATGAATGCTTGCATGCAAGTTTATAAAGATTTCTTGGGAAGATAACAAAAGTTGTTTTGAATGATACTGGACTGGTGGCCAGGAAACTTTACATGACCTTGAGTCAACTGAGTGTCTTTGTGTTTCCTTTATCCCATGAACTCCCTGAAGCAGAGAGTTTTCAAGAGTAATTCTGGGAGGTGCTGCCCAAAGCACGTGACTGTCCATCAGTAACACTAGAGGTTCCCAGCCGGTTTGTGAAGCTGACTGTCCTCTGGTGAAGAAGTCACATAGGTGAAAGGGAGCAGAACCCTGAGAACACCCACCCTTCCATCTGCTGTCAAAGAGAAGAAGCAGATGGTGGCATCCTGCACCATGGCAAAAACCTCCTTGCTACAGCAAATGGGAAGGTTTGAACACAGGGCTGTTAACTATTTCACACTCATGAAGGTCCATGCCCTCAGAATATGGATAATGCATTACATCATCTTGAAAGAAAAGCATATCGTGGACAAGGAATATACAAACACAGATCCTGCCCTCAGAAGAAGCCACCTGAAGTTTAAGGAGCAAAGATGATGTCACTAAGACCCGTAGTGTTTATAAAATCTTTATAAACATTAGCTTCAGCAAGTAGCTACAAGAAATGCCCTCAGAGATAGAAAATCTAAGAAAAATAGTACTGGCATCTAATTACAGCAGTAGAGTTTGCTGCTTTTATCTGTAATTGGACTGTATAGTCTTTCATTCTAATTTACTTTACATCTAAACTGTGATAATCAAGACAAGCAGAACAGAATGGCTTGTAACTGGCTATACCACCGACACCAGTTAATGCCTAATTATAACAACTAAATTAAAGAGGGAACGGTAAAGAGGTTGAATATCAGTTTGAAGCATTTAATTCTGTGGAAAGAAATAGAGATTTTAAATCCTAAGTAAAAAAAAAATCAATATTATGGCTCATTATATTGGTATTGCTAAACAGATTAATGAAATTAAGTATTTTGTTTTTTAAAGAAAAGTTTTATCATGATGTAAAGATGGCTTTTAACAAAAGACCACAACAGAGAAGGAAATTCGCATTCCAGACCAATTTATAAACCAATCTAATCTGGAAAAAAACAGTAGGTGGAATCGACTTTCCCGGGGTATCTCTTAAGGGTTGCAGAACACGTTACATGACTGTGGATTTACTGCAGCATTCTGGAAAAGTGTACACCCAGTATAAAACAGAAAGGAAATCCAGGATCCCAGGAAACCTTTTGGCGTAAATCTAACTTTTAATTAAAATCTTTTTGAAACCTCCAAATACGAATTAATTATCTCAGAAAGACAGGTTAATCAAAAAGAATAATGTTTCCTGCCAGAACGCAGGCAAGTAAAGAAAAGAAATTTGGGAATGCTCAGCACTGTCGAACCGTAGACAGCATAAATACTAAACATACTGGTTTAGGAATTACAACATAAGCTGGGCATCTACATGTTGAACTGACTACCTAGGAATTAATCTTCTAGGATTTGGAAAAGAGCAAGGGGAATAAAAACAGCTTCTGTTCAAGAGTTCTTGCTAAACTGATCCATAATATTCCAATGGTAGCTGGACACAGAACGAGCTGGCACTTGTGGTACACATAGCATCATTTGGTCCATCCACGATCTTCGATAGAAAGCAGGAGAAAATATTCATAAAAAGTCACAGAATCAC
Source organism: Tapera naevia (assembly GCA_033556795.1). NCBI lineage: Eukaryota > Metazoa > Chordata > Aves > Cuculiformes > Neomorphidae > Tapera > Tapera naevia. The sequence continues at coordinate 3,136,006 of JAUMJJ010000184.1, read as the reverse complement.
AGAACGCTTTGGGTGGGAAGGGACCTTAAAGACCCTCTAGCTCCAAAAATGTTTTAAGAAAAATGAAAACATCCATGTTCTTCAACTTCTAAACTCAACAAAAGTACAATCTGCTTTCATATGACAGTTGTAATTATCTCAAGTCTTCATCATCTGTAGATGGATCCAACACTGGAGACTCTGAAGCCTTTAAACACTTAACATGCCCATCAGAAAGCTCATCTGTCCCTTCTGGAGCAGAACGTGGGGTGGTACAAGGGGTGCAGTGATCACCCTGTTATCAGATTTAAACTGAGGACAGCAGAAATTATTGTCTGAAGTACTAGGAATATTTTCCTCACTCCTAAACTGTGTAAGGTAGAGATCTCACTCTAAGCAAGCAAGGCTTCTGCAACCACCACTGTGCATCTTTGAGGTGACATTGACCACTTTACCTTTGGTCAATTTCAACCAAATTTGAAATAAGTCAAAGTCCTTCTTCAGTTCTTAAAGGTCTTATGAAATTCAGCATGTTAGAAGAGGACAGTGACTTCATCAGGTGTCCTCATAAAACTGAGGTTAATTCTGGTTGGCAAACCAATGCACGTGTCAGAACACTAACCTGAGAGTCACTCCACATCAGTCATGGTGTTGTCTGTCCAGGGAGGTTCCCAGAGGGCTTCTTGCCAGGACAGGTGCCTTGTCAGTGATGGCACGAGAGTTCTCTTGTTGCCACACGTGGGCTCCGAGGTGCTCTCTGACTGGAGAAGGATATGCATTCCTGAAAATAAATGCATCACAGCCACAGATTAAACAATTTCAAAGACCACAAAAATATTCTTAGCATTGATGTTTCTGATGACCAGAAGAAAGGCATCTGTTCTTCAGTACCACCCCAGATTACTATATATATTGCTTTAAGTAGATGAGCAACAGATGAAGATTCTGAGATGTCTATTACTAACAGGGAGATAAGGCCTTTCCATCTTTTTCTGTTCGCACACAAATTACAGAAGCACCAAGACAGAACTTCCAGAATTTCACACAGCCTTGAAATATAAATGAACAAAAAGAACAATACTCTAGAAATACACATCCCAATTCTGAGCCATGGCCTGCATTTTCAAACTCAAGGTGACAGTAATTGTATTTAATTACTTAAACAGAGGAAAAAGAATGCTCATATTTTAATTTAACGGGGCCCATTGAACTACAAACACTACCAGCAGGTTTTGTTGCTGGGGTAGTAAGAATGAACGGTCACACAAAGTGGTATTTCAGAATGGTAAAAACTAAAGGGAAAAATTTTCAACTAAGAAGTCAGATGTTCTTTTTTCCTCCTCTTTCCCCCAATTTCACCTTTGACTGCGCCTGCAGAATTCCTTATTGAGCAGAGATGAACAGAGTGAATGGAATCTCATCCAAACTTATTAATGAATTTAGTCCCCAGGTGAACAGCAATACAATCCATCTTTTACAGGCAGGCAGATACAACAGTTTAAATTACTCAGAGTGGTTAAAAGACTCTTCTGGATTAAAGGTTTATTAGATTATGATATAGACCTGGAAGTAAGTACCAGCTATTTCACACACCTGAAAAGGCAAATGTTAAAGCACTTCCATAAATTTGATAAGCAAATCCTTTTCTTTTGTGTCCAAACAAAACAAAAAAGATTCACCACTCAAACTCTGAAGACCTGAGCTGTTTACAGCAATACTTTCACATTTTAAAGAGCTCATAAACACATCCCCTATTACACTCCAAATTTGAAGATAAATATTTCCTTGAAAACAGACTGAAATAATGGATTCCTTCCAAATGCCCAGAAATTCATTTGAAACTTAAATCACCCAAAGACAAAGCATTCTGAGCAGTAGCTGGAATTGGAGTGAGAGACTTCCTGAATTACCACACCTGTTCTCCTGCTGGAAGATTCAAACCAAAGTGGCCGAACCTCACAAATCCTCTGCGCATTCAAACCCAAAGCTCTAAAGCTGAAGTTCTCCCAAAACTTTAAGATCATCAGCACAACATTTAGCAAATATTCAAACATTAAATTATGTTGGTATCCCTCAAACTGAGAAATTTTCTAAAATTGTAGGGAAATAAAATTCTAGTGATTTGGGAATATGAAGGGGCAGATTGCTGTCTCTCAGCAAAATCAAACAAAAACATACCCTATCAGCTTATAAGGCTTTTTTAATTACAGACTGTCTTTCATTAAGGGTCTGTAAAGGAGATCAAAATGGGGCTTTGTCCCAGATCTCTGCAGGAAAAACAATTTTGTAGGCATCACAAATAGAACTAAGGTGTGGTAGGAGAGGTTGATGCTGCTAGGTACTCCAACCACACGCAAAATTAAAAAAAACCAACTTGGACAGCTGGCAAAGACAAACTTTGAATTCCCATGTAAAGGTATCCAAATACGCACGGCTGGGTACACTGAAGGTTGTTATGCCAGGTATTTTCTCAAGAAACAACATGTCTTGTGTGTATATTATGTAAAACATGCACAGGTAGTATAGAGAAATAGAAATCGTTACACATAAAGGTCACTCATGTATCTTTAAACCAGGACTTTTCAGCAGAGGTAAAAAATTATCAGACCACAAAGGAAGGGAAAGCCAATGTGAAGAATAAATCACACTGTACTTCGCTATATAATTATATTGTATATACAGTCACACAATTCCCTGTGACACTGCTGATTGCCACAAGCAAAATGAGTGGAAAAATCACCCTTTTAACACATGCAACATAACAACTCAGTCCCTCTGACTGCAGACTTTGCCACAAAAATAACGCTAGAAAAGCAGCCCACATGTAATCCATTTAAAAATGTTAACAAGGTAGAGCACAGTCCGAGTCCTATTTCCAATCTCCCTTATTAAATATAACCAGGGAATAACAGTAAAAATTAACCTAAAGCTTAACGGCTTATGTAAGAATGCTTTAATAAAAAAAATGTTTCTGAGGTTATTGAACTGTACAATTAAACCCCTCCCACTAAATACTTTTCAGGGTAATTTCCATCTACAGCTTATTCAGCAAACCAAAATGCCAATGCATTTCTTCAATTTCCACTTCTTTGAACCTGTTAATGTATGAATAAAAAAAGATTTATTTGTGTTATTAGCCACATACAACCCTCTTGTCTAAAAAGTAGGTTTAAATACAAAATTTCTGAGATACACATGAACCTACCAAATATCTAAAAGATCATTTTGATTTTCTTCTGCAAGTTATGTTTGATTTACATCAATTAGATCTTTCACATAAGGTATCACATAACAGGAAGGCTAATAACCCAGAAATAACCTCATTAAAAAAGACAGCAGATCGGTCTAAGCAGAATGAACTCTAAGCAGAAAAATTAGTGACCTGGAAAGTAGCAGGAAGAGGTAATAGCAATACAGAGAAAAAATACATTCCCATTAGCTACTCAAAAGTAGAAATCACCAGCAATAAAGTAAAAATACAATAGAAGCATAAGGAGAACGATTTAAAATATTTTTATCTTTTGAAATTCTGTAACATAAAACACATTCCCCCAAACTCAGATAACGTCTAAAATCACATTATTACTATGAGTTAGGCTGTGTTTTTTTCAGATGCTTAAAACAGTCCCTGGCAAAATATTATTAGCAAGTATAATACATTTATATTAAATTATCAGTGTATGATTCCGGTGACTATGGATTCATCTGTTCTAAGATTAATGGTTAATAATGGCAACTCAAGTTGGATTTACATAGCCACCCCTTGCCTGGTGTTAGCTGCTTAGATTCAAAGTCTAGCAAAACCTTTTAAAATAATTCTTAGTGCATCTGCAATATTTTTATAGAGCACCTTTTTTTTTTTAAGTTTTGAGTAATGCGTTCCATATAAAAACACCTTTTTAAAGTCTGTGTTCAATGTTTTGTTACGTATGCAGCTCCTTTTAGTTAATCCAGATCAAATGTGCCAGTGTAAAAGAGAAGTACTCAAATCACCACTGGATCATAAAGTTTATCTTGGTTTTACTTCGCAAACTTTCTGTAGTTTACTTTAATTTCCAAAGCAAATTAACTCAGATCGAGCTAATAGGTACTGTGAAGAGAACAGATTTAAGTGATTGCCTTTGATTTTCAGTTTAATAGGTTTCAAGTCTGATGAGAGAAGAAACAAAAACACCAGTACCCATGAAGAAATCTTAATTACAGAAAAATTTCCATGAGTTTTTTTTATTTTACTCCAGAATTTTTAATCCAGGAAAAAACTGTTTTTCCATCAGGTCACCTCTTTTTCAGACACTCACCTTTGGATTAATGATTCAGCCGTACAACAGCCTTAATTACACCAAGCATATTTACAGTCAAAGAAAATAAAAATCACCACTGTTTGAGTAACTTCTTTATAGTAATATTTCTCACTCTGGTTTTCATCTGTCTTCAGGAAAAAGCCCATCCCAACCTCCTCTAGGGAAAGGAGGAAAAAACTTTCATCTTAGGTTTAAGATGTTTTTTAACAGGTTCAACCTCCTTACAAGGAATATAATTTATTTAGTTCTGGGTTGCTCATGAGATCAATACTACATTGGGGGTCAAAGAGTTTACTGTTAAATGTGATGACATCTCACTTTTCTTTGTTCTATTGCACCCACTCCCTGGAGGTGTTCAAGGCCAGGTTGGATGGGGCTTTGAGCCCCTGATCAAGTGGGAGGTTTCCCTGCTCATTGCAGGGGTGTGGAACTAGATGGGCTTTGAGGTCCCTTCCAACTCAACTCACTCCATGATTATGCCACACAGCACAGTGGGTTGTGAGTGGACAAGCTGGAAATCAAGTCTCCTAGGTCTGCTGTCATATGTGCCACTTCCAACACCAACAGTCACCGCCACAACTACTGCTGTGAAGCACAACTTCGGTTCTGTTGAATTAAGTTGCATCTACACCACTGGAGATTTTATTAAGGCTATGCAATAAGACATATTAGAAGGCATAGTTCTAAAAATTTATACATATAACATTATAAAAGCCAGTACTGCTAAAGGTAAAGCATCCCCACCCTCTGAATGTTTATTTTCTTAAAAAAAGAAATAATGTTGGGCATGACCATGTTATCAAACACTGATAACTCTCTGAGACAAAATGCACAGTGCAACACTGCAAATTTCTTGCTCCTAAAATCTAAGTAAACTCCAAACCCCTAGTTTTCGAGGCATCTGTGAGAAATATTCTGGAAGATTTTCTCAGGCATCATCAAAAGTTGATGGGAGATGGGCACTTAATTCCCCTTTATGACTTTCAAAAATGATGTGGCCAGCTACTTTTAATTTATTAGCGAACAGATTTGCAGAGACTCTTTTATTGCAGAGGCAGTAAGGGGAGCTATTTTTCCATAAAATATATGTAAATATGATTTATGAAAGACACAAATATTACTGAAGTGAGGGATAAATTGTTTCAAAACTTTATGTTCATATAAGCTAGGTAAAAGTACATATTGCTTCAATATTTTTTCCTCTTTCACATGTTGGTGTCTCAGTAACGAGAAGGCAGATTCTCTGTACTCTGCTCACCTCTACTTGCAAGCACAGTGTCTTTACTGAAGGCATATGCTAAGAAATTACTAAAGGAAACAAAGCTGGAACGCAACACCACTGCACAGGTCCTGATCAGACTGCTACTTCAAGTTAAAAAAATGTTAAGTGCTACCACTGGAATTAGATTTTGAAAAATTTAAAGGAGAATTTACTTCAGAAATCTCAGAGACAAGAGCATCATATGTAACTGGTTTCTGAAATATTGTTTTCTTACATAAAATACTTCCTAGAAACAGCATTGCAGAGATAAATAGTGTAAATAACTGCAAAATAATTTACTTGTAATAGTCCTTTTCCAGTCTTTTTTTCTCTAGACTGACATGAAAGGAAACAGTTAAGTTTTACTATGAACATCAAACAGTCCACAGGAGAAGTTAGAAAAAGAGTAGAATGCTCTTCTGTCCCTGCAAAATATAGTTAACTGTGTCTAAATACCAACAAACCTCCCAACACCTCTTGCTATAAGCTGGACACTACTCTCCAGCAAGGGATGAGAGTGAGAATCTGAGTTCAGATATTCTAAGGGATTTTGGTTAAATACTTCATACCTTTTGAAGACTCATTTTAATAGCTTGGTCAAAGCTTATCGTAAAATCCCCTTGAACTCTTTGCAGCTCCCTTCAATTGAATTAAAACATTTATACTTTTTAAAAGAGATCAGGAGGAAAGCAGATGCAAAACTCCTTCCTCAATGAGTTGGCTTGTATCACCTGGGCTTTATTCAACGCTTCTGATAGCGGAGGACCGAAGAAACAACCAAGGCAGAAAGATCATGTTCCTGGAGAACAGAAGTAATGAGATGGACATAGGTAAGAATAACTCTGGGCTCCAGAAACAATTTGTTATGGGGTCAAAAGACCACACTGCAGCATTACCAGTAAAGATCAAGAAAGCTGAGCTTTGGCCCTCACAGTATTTTTAACATGTATTGTATTCACCACCCACATGTGTTCACATAGAATCATAGAATGGTTTGGATTGGAAGGGACCTTACAGATCATCCAGTTTCACCCTCTGCCACAGGCAGGGACAACTCCCACTGGATCACAAGACTCAAAGCCCCATCCAACCTGGCCTTCAACACTTCCAGGGATGGGGCAGCCACCACTGCTCTGGGCAACCTGTGCCAGGGCCTCCCCACCCTCACCAGGAAGAATTTCTTCCTAATGTTTCATCTAAATCTCCCCCTTGAAGTTGTTCCCCCTCATCCTATCACTCCAGGCCCTTGTAGAAAGCCCCTCCCCACCTTTCCTGGAGCCCCTTTCAGTTCTGGAAGGCTGCTCTAAGGTCTCCCTGGAGCCTTCTCACCAGGCTGAACAACCCCAACTCTCTCAGCCTGTCCTCACAGCAGAGCTGCTCCAGCCCTATTTATCTCCTATTTATAGAGCAAAACAGTCCCTTTAAACACCGGCACGAGTTGCGTTAACAGAAAAGAGCTTTGCTGACTGGCGACAGCAGATGATGGAGCACTCTCTAACTGTGACCTGATACGTCTAAAGAAGATTTAAGGATTTTTTTTCTTACAATTGGTCAATGAGATATTTGGAATAGAGAGGAGGGGAAGAAGAAGAAGAGGTGAAATGGCAACTGGCTAGTATGTCAGACATGACAGTCAAATGTTACCAGAACTCAATCCTGGAGAAATATGGACTTCACAGTAAAGGTTGCTTAAAACAAAAGCCCATTTATCTGAATGCTGAAGACATTTAATCAATTTACATGAAGGATTTCAAAATTAGTCAGACTGTAATGAACTATGAAATACTGATTAATGAATTTTTGCAGTGTTTGATTAGAAACTTAACATGTACGCTAGCACATTTTGCCATCGCAGCATTTATAAGCTAACATTTGTTTCTTGAAATTACCAGTGTAAACAGGCTCTGGATTACGAGACTGAGCACCTTTAGTATTAACCAAGCACTTGGCTTAAAAACTTCGTCTTGAAAATTTTTAACTTACTAAAGACCATTTAATATTATGACCAAAATAAAGTTTCAGTCAAGTATCACTAAAATACCCAGCTTTCATATCTGCAGCACCAGGTGTGCACGTGGTTAGGAAACACTGGCATTTCCTTATGAGTACACGTATGAAGGGATGGGTTGGAGGCAAAAAAGCCCCTTATATGAAAAGGAAAAAGTTACTCCTACGTATTTGTCTTTATTATTATCTCTTCTATCAATTAATGAGCTATACTGACATCACTTTTTACCTTTACACAGCAAGCTATCATTAAGGAGGAGACTCAGACACTCCCAGCCTTACTATCATTTTTTAGCTAATTAGCTAGAGTGGTCAGTTGTGGGGGCGTAAATGCTAAGGAATGAGGCTTTAAGTTCTACAGGTTGGTTCGGTCATTATTTCCTAAATCACAGATACTTCTGCAGAGACAATAAACATTCATTTACCAGTTGCCATCATTATACCACCTTAATTTTCAATATAAATTGTTTTTACTTGAATCACAGCTATACACACAACGTATATTTACTTTCAATACACATTGTTTTTACTCAAACCATCAGGTTCTGAATTTCCTGTAATTTTATTTTTTCTTATACTTTCTTAGAATAGTCATAACCTTGTTAATTACAGAGTTTGATAATCTGAGTAAGTTTCAAAGAAGACCTTCCTTTCATGACAATATTCTAACTGGTAACAGAGTCAGCAAACTGAGAAATAGATCACTTATTGTATGAGGTCATCAATGAGTGTAACAGTGTCATGAATGGTTTTTACAAAGCATCAGTACAACAATCTTGTTTTGCAATTGGTCAGCTGTAGCTTCTTTTTATTGTGCATAACATGAAGCCATCTCTTCATGAACAGGGAAAAAAATGGAGAATCATTCAGTTTGGGGTTTGTGGTTGCTAGTAGCAACAAACACTGGAATATTGCCATCTGGCCTCTTGTTTTAAATGAGATTTGAATAATCAATTTAATAACGGATAGAGTACGTACTTAAAGAAATAATCACTTGTCATATCTTAAGAAAACTTTAGCATAAAAAATTCCATTGTATGAATAAATGCAGAGCACAGAGGCATCTACAGGATGAGGTAACTGTTATTTTCCTGACTACTTCCTCAAAACCTTCAGCGTACAAGCTTTTACGTGATCACATCAAACAATAATCAAGAAGAATACTAGAAGCAATTGTATTTTACAGGCTTTCAATTCAGTAGTCACCTGATAGAGATTAAATCATACAGAAACTGGTGAGACCAGCAGTAGGAGACAAGTGTTGATTCTGTCCTGGAAATGCTGGACTTAACAAAGATGCTTAATTCTGAATCTGCATACAAAACTGACCATTATGGGAGAAATAAACAGGAATCTGCTGCTCAACCACAGCAAATTAGGAAAGCACATCCGCTGTGGAATAAACAAGATACGAGGCGAACCTCAATCCCACTCCTTACCTATGTTCATTTTGACTGGAATCCGAATTAACTGTTTTGAACTCGCCTTGCATGAATCAAGTTCATCCCTCCCATGGGAAAAGATGCTCTTGAAATGACTCGCCCTTGAACTGCGCATTTAATGTAATAAATGCAAGTCACGTTGTAGCACACTGATTTTTGACATCAGCTCTATTTACACCTCCATAAGAAAGAAGATGCTTCAAGCCAAGCTTGTACCTAGACCACCACCTTCCCTTCCCGAGTTACGCACGCTCCCAGGTACAAACACAAAAAGCCCACGTATGATACGCAGTAGGGGATTTGGTCCTTTCTCCATAGTCTAAGGCTTATAAAGTAAACACAGACTTTACCTTTCTCAACAGGTCCAATCATATCACCATTCCCACTCCTTAAGATTTACTCTTGGTCCCCTGCCAGCTGGCACAGAGCGAGCAACAAGAACTGCCAGTCAAGTGACTCTGGATCCCAGGCAGGACTGCACATCTAGGAAGGGTTCCAGTGACTGGCAGGTGTCATTTATAATTCCCATTACTTGTTGGCTTATTATGACTTTTCCCAACAAAGGACAAGAACATTTTGACAATGAACACTGCCAACATTATCATAGTGAGTGTATCAATATAATCTGAGGCACTGAATGGTGATATATATCTTCAAGTAAAATGAAAATATACAAATGCCAGGTAGTTAGAAGATAACATAAGCACGAGTTCTTTAGCTCTTTCAGGTAGGCCTCCAAGCTACAGTTTCATAGGGAGTAAATCACAGGGGAAGCTGGTAGGAGAGAATTGTTCAAGCCTTTTCTTCAATACTTATTGCTGTCTGCAGCAGTTTCTTGTGACCACTTATCTCTGGCATTTATAAAACACTAATCACCATGGCAATGCCTAGCATACAACCCAAGCCAAAAAGACAGAAAGTCACTGGCTCCTTTATCAGGTCTTTTAGCTCAGAAGCAGTATCTGTAGGTGGCCTTTCCATGCAGTGTTCTATTCTAATATGTATTTTCCCCAAGAACTAAACAGACTTTACAAACCTCTGAATATGGAAAAGGACAAACTGTTAATTAACTTTGCCAAAAAGGCCTTTATATCATGAGAGCAAAACAAGAGCTAATAATGGTCTTTCAGTGATCAAAAGGAGGAGGGATTCTCAACCAGGAAACACAGGAGAAACTACTACACCAAGGAACCTGAGAAAAAATTCCTTCGCTCACCCAGACAAGTTTGCAATATATAAATCAGTAAGCTCCTAGGGAAAACAGCCACCAGTTCTAAAACAACACTACTGAATTACATGAAGTTTTCCAACTTCAGGAGGTGGGGTGTCATGACAATTTTCAGAGAATAATATGGTGTAGTTAAAAAGAAGCTTACGAGGCAGACAACAACCGAGCATATTTTCTCTAGGATGTAATGTTCAGATTATATCCAGGCTGGGGAAACCAATGAAAGCTCACAAAGTGGGCTGCTGCAGAACCTGGAATCTAGAACTGCCTGACCCCAAGGCTTCTCATCCCTCAGCCACCTGGGTCTTGTTTCCAGGCCTGTAACTCTCCCATGTATTAGGGACTGCTCTGTGACCCAAAAGGTCCAACTGCACCTGCACACTGCCAATCCCTGTCCCTAAGAAACTCATCAACCTGTCCTCCAAACACCTCCAGGGATGGTGACTCAACCACCTCCCCGGGCAGCAGTGTCTCCTACTCACCAGACTGACATCCACCAGCATAAAATCAAACACTGAAGAAGACATAACTTCAAAAAGAAAGAACAAGCTCTCTCTGTGTGACTCCAGCATTTATGCTCTTTGTGAGTCAGACCGAGGAGGTCTGGCAGCAAACACCACCATGATTGCTGCGATATCACTTCAAAACACGAATGCTGCAAGTTTCCAGCCCTACTCACCTGTGCTGGACATCAAGCCTAGAGAGGCTCTACTAGGAGTTCACTCACACCACTTAAGTAACTGGGAATATTGTCATGCTTCCTCTTTAAGAAATCCACTTTTAATCTTCCTTTTAACAGAAGTACTGAAACAGCAGGAATGAATTTGCTTTTCTATTACTAAAGTTTGTATCTTCTGGTTATTAACACTTAAGAAGACACTCAAAAGAATTCTATACAAATGAATTCTTTTTTATTATTATTTTAGGAAGACAAACCAGAGCATTACACGAAAGAGTAAAGTGGTCCTTGCTCTCTGACAATCATAAACCTAGCAAGTCAGATGTTGCTTTCACCTGCACCTGCTGCAATCTATTTCTACCTCACTTAATAAAACCACAATTGGAATTGTGTCTAAGAAAGTGCTGGGAAAATACAAAAATAGAAAGCAGATGTGAAAGAAAAGCTACATATATATGGACACAGCAGTAAAAAAAACTTGATTTCATGTCTTTTTGTAAGCTTCATGTTTACCATGCTGGTTTAAGCCGTGCACCATGCTGAATTATTTTTCTGTTCCCAAAATTAGTACACACAGTTCACCAAATTAGAATCTTACAAAATCTTCTCAAGCTCTTTCTCTAAACTTAAAAGAGAGCGGACGATTTTCACCAGACAGAACTTAACTGAAACGTTCAGAGAAACAATGGAACAGGAGATATAATACGAATAACACTGGAATCAGCGTGCAAGTGAAGTTACTTACATGGTATAAGTACCAAGAGTCAACCACAAAAAGTAAACTTCTTAATATTACTTGCAACGTACATCCTCGAAGAAGAGGATCTGTGAGCAACCTTGCACAGCTGCCCAACACCCAGGGGTGCCTTGCATCGTACAGAGTGTTGAGAACGAGATCCACAATGTCAGCCTGCTCAGGGCAGAGATGCTCGACAGAGTAAATGCAAAGTGTTGCAGAAAACTGCTGGTGATACTGAAGATTTGTCCAAAGAGGCATGCTCAGAAACTATCCACTAGCCCAAATTTATTATCATGCTTTCAAACGAGTGACCAGATGAAACCTTCAAATCCTCAGAGCTGACCATGTAATACCATCCCGTAGGTCATGGCTGGGCATGTTCCATGAAGGAAATATGCAAGGCTTTTTTTAAAAAAACAGGTGCAAATATAGACTGTAATTTTAGAATTCCCATGTCTCTTTTTTAACTTGTATGACAAATTTTAATAAACACCTGTTACTTTGTTCAACACGTCTCCTGGTGCATATTCAAATGGGCTAAGGACATCGTTACAGAGTAAAGGACTCTGCATGGAAAACACTGAGTGAATCAGATTTTTAGAAAGGAATCTGGAAAACATCCCATATAATGCATCTGCTCATCTATCATAGAATTCTGAGGCTAAGGTTTCCTAAGTGGGAGAGAAATATGATTATGTACTTGGCATCAATATGAACTATACCACATCCATTTTCTTCTGTAAAAAAACAGAGGGAGATGCGACCCTTCTGATTCTCCCACGTAACTCTGCTGAACTACAAAATACATGCTTTGTTCTAATACGATACCCAAAACTCTCCGTGAGCTGTTGCTGATCCACAGAGCTGCTGATGTCTGGAAAGTGGTACTTAAGTACACAGAACGAGGATTCATGGGAACAGGCCCGACTAAGCTGTGTGCAAGTAGGAATGCAGACAGAGTGAGCGGGATTAGGGAACAGAGACTGCAAGCCGAACAGAAGGTGGGGAGATTCAAAAAGAGATTTCCGAGGCGTTTCCAGATGTTTTCATTATTGCTTTCCACAACAGTCCTGTGGGCTTGACTGGACACATTTCAGCTCTGTGGGACAACACAGACTTCTCCTGGCAAAAACATTTAACAACTTCTTTCTACAACGAAAGGAGCCAGAAGGAAAACAAGAACCAAAATCTCAGGAAGCATTTTTACTTCCTTCGGTGTACACAGATAGCATTTTGGAGCATGAAGACCATTTTTGCTCAGGTCCTCCTTTGTTAATCACACCATTCTCTTGCATCACGTACTATAGAACAACTTTAAATGAACCATTATTTACATACCATGCCCTCTTTTTCACACCCAAAGTGGACCGAGACACTACACATTCTGCCAACGCAACAATTTGTGATGAGGAGAACCATCTGATGGATTTCTCCACAATTCACTCTCTGAGGACTGCCAACAGTAACATTATATGATGTTCTGGGGACGGTCAAAGTGCAATGCTTTATGATTATCTGTTTCTGACAACTGCACTGAGATCAGAAGCAAGAGAGGAAGTCCTGGAAGTGACTGAACGTTCAGCCCTACAGGCCCTGGGAGCCGTGGGTAGAGCAGAACACTGGGTAGGTTTCCAGTGAAAAGAAATTATTTCTGAGCAGCATGGAGCAGATCCAAGCCTTGGAGCTGACACAGGAAGAGATTTTCTAGGAATCAGAGAGGAATGCACAAAGGCTGTTTTAATCCAGACGCCACTAAGCCAAAAAACTGAAAAGCAAACTAGAAGAACAGGACCAGCTCTTTCCCAGTCTCTGGCAAGCAGGAGTAATATATTTTAACCACATTTTGTGAGGGTGTTCCCTCATCAGCAATGCTGTTGTGCCTTCTTACACAGCTATACTGTTTTACATTATTACTTGTGTATTTTGATTACTATAGATTTAAAAGTGGGAAATATTTTGACAAGAACATTTTAAAAGAAAAGGGCAGATGCACCTCAGGTAGCCCTGTGTCCCAGCAAATCCTGGTTCCTCCCACAAAAGTAGGTAATGAAATCCAGCAGCTGGATCCCTGCTCCTGCTATACCAGTATGGAACGTGTAGGACTACACATCAAGTCTCCACCACACATCCCCAGAATAACCAGTCCATCTGCCACGAAGCAGCAGTGCTTTAAGCCTGTCATGATCTAAAGTCCACATAACATGTTTTGAAACTTCCATTACCAAAAAGATCGCTTCAGGAGTGACTCAGTAAAACTTGGCCCCTTGGAATACACCATATTTTCAGAAAGGCAGAGGCAGGACCATGCACACCCAGGCAAACCCCAGTCCACACCATTTGCATTGGTCTTGTAGTCTTCTGTTTAGGTATTTTTCATACAAAAAAGAAACGTATTTTTGGAAATCACTAAGAAACTACTAAAAAAAACAGCCATCTTTTTTTCTATTCCTTTCCTTGTTAAATGAGTCATTGAGTAAACACAATGCAGGATGATTAAAAAAAAAATCCACTGTACTCCAGGTACATAATTTTTTAGGGTATGAGAATAACCTCAAGTCTCTGACAAAAAATAATGTTCTTCCTACAGTAATCACTATTCTAAAATCATGGACAACGATTTCCAAAAAAATGTAAACATTAAGACATATTTTTTACAAGCAGCGGAAGTCCAGGGCACATGAAATATGGCTGAATTTCAGTATTAAGGGTCAATTAGTATATTAATAAATAGTAGAATTAGGAGAAGCTTTAAAGTTTCATGTGTGTACATGTATGCTTCTAGAGACAGGACAAAAATATCACTGATCAATACACTAACAGGCGCCACAATGAGGAAATGAGAAATATACTGCAGATGGAATTAGTACCTATTTGTATCCTAAATGCAATATGCAGAATACTTTTGTAAGAAAAGTATTATGACAAAGTAATTTGGCCATGAGAGGGTAATTGACTTAAGATCTTCTGATAAAGATCGATCGCTAGGGTTTGGAGTTATGACACCAACAAAGTTACAATGACATTAGCACAAAGAGAGAGACACAAATCCATTATAAAGATACAATCAAATATTCAAAAAAGCCTGGCATGCTCATTACTTATTCATGCTAATACAAGTATATTAAGAAATCTAAACAGTGTTAGCGTTCAATCACTCACAAACCAAATGAGGTTTTGCATTTATCAGCCACCAGTCATCAAGACGTAACATCAGCTGTACAAAGGTGGTAATATGGCATAACTGGAGATATTTATATCAGCCTACACAGACTGAGAGATACAGTAGGATTTATTAAACTGAATAATGCCTTCACATACAGCACAGCAATAAAAGCAATAGCTGTGCAGAAGTCACTTCCCCAGACAATAAGATTTACCTTCATAATCACTTAAAGAAGTTGCATTTGCTTTCAAGTCTAAAACAATCTCCTTGCCCTTAATAAATAATTTGTGGCTTAAGATTGCGAATACACAACTGGGTGCTAAAATTTTTCAAACATACCCCAAAACCCAAGCGTGTTGGCAGGGTCTCTGTCTGCCTGAGGGCTGAGCACTTTCTCTCTTAGGCTGGTTAAAGAACCACCTAGGTTAATTGAGACTGAAAAGGATTTTCATAAGCTTAATAAAACTGCCTCCATACGACACTCGAAACTCAAATGGTTTCATCATCTGAGTGGTCAAACCCAAGACTCTCACTCAGGCAGGGATACAGGGAAGATCTTTTAAACATTTTCTTGGATGCACATGAGTTATTTTGCTGTGAATCTTTTCAGTGCTACTTGGTATGCCTTGAATTTTCTTGCTCAGTGTATAAGTAGGGATGGTCTGGAAACGCTCTGGATAAACTGTCCAGTCCAGTGGGAAAGAGAGCTGCCCGTGGGGTGCTGAGGCTCCCTGGTCCAGTAAACAAACTGATGCACATCTGCTCCTGCCTGGCCATCCCTGGGCTGTCTCTGAACCCAGGTCCCTTCCCCAGGCCGGATCCTGACCCTCCGCGTGTAGGCTCACCCTTCCTGACCAACTCCACCAGCCCCGTCCCAGGGAGCTGCCCAATGCCCCAGGCTGAGGCTGCCCCTGCCTGCTCTGCCCCCAGGCTGCACCACAGGGATGAGTCAGGGCCCCCCAGCACTTCAGGAGCTCCTGGCCTGTCTGCTTTTCCAGAGCTATTTCTCTCCACTCCTCCCAATGGCTACGCCTTCCTACCAAGAGCAAAACTGTAAACATTTTGGGTTGGGTGAGGAGCAGAAATCCAACTTCAATCACCAAAACAGTAACAGAATAATTCCAGAGTTAAATTAAAACACCTCATGTTGCAAACATTACAATTTGGATCATTTACCTGCCAGTGCAAGGACACAGTGCATCTGCAGATGACGTTTACACTTGCTTTACAGCAGTGCTCGGGTTAAGGCATTGCTCCGGTTTGATCCCAGTGACACGCCATTTATAAACGGTGACTGATAAATCTAATGCCTCTGAAATCAGATAAAACGTTGATAAATGACTCCTTAGTGAGCCAGCTGCAATAGCTGCTCCTGGCCAAATTTAGCCATCCTGCTGCAATCAGCACCATTTTGTTTAATCAAGGGTTCAGACAACACGACGTTTGAAAGCCATCACACTGTGGTGAGATGTGAAGATATTTCTTTCCTGAAGGATAAGTTGAGACAGAAAACTACAAAAACTAAACTCTCTCTGTACCACTTTTTATAGCATGAGGGCTTGCTAGGAAAGCCGCACAATTTTAAAAACGACTTTTATTCCAAGAGGTTTTCCCATATTTTGTGGTGAAAAGACTTGAGAAAGACTCTGTTGCAGAATTGAAGTACACGTGGTGATGAGTTTTCTCCTTCACATATTAGTTAAAGGATCACTGATGCTTTAACCAAAAAACAAAACATTATACAAGTCTGGCTTAAACAGCAAAACGATGAAAGGAGCTCTAGAACTACAGTCGCTGCAGGAAAACAGAATTTTACAGTTAACGCAAAATAAAATTGTTCCAAGGCTGCTAATGCCATGCCACTTCTTTTCCAGAGTCAAGGAATTCTCCATAAAAAATGCAAAAGGAATTATGGTGATGCCAGAGAGTATGAGGTGCAAAAGATCAAGTAAGGACGGATTTGTTCATATCCAGAGCACATCAGCCTGCTGGGTAGAATAAGCTAACAATTCGTAGATGCTGAACACTTCCTAATTACAGCTTACTCTCTGGATTCAGGGAACAGGTCATGTGCAGCTGAGTTAAGAAGGATAATATTGTTCATTTTATCATCACCCAGTGTGACCAAGTCTCCAGATCAGCAAGACTTTTCTTAAAACAGAACGGTAGCATTGTTGTTTTTCACTTTCTTAATCTGGTAAGAAGCCACATGAGGTAAAATTAGTTCACTCTGAACAGATATATTATTCATCTGTTAAGTTTTTTAATTTAACACTGATCCTGACTGGGGAGCAGAACAGAGGTACAAGGCTTCCAGAGCTGGCAAAGCCAGAAGACAAACGAGCAGTTAGGAAGGGGGTGGGGTCCGCAATTTCCTATCAAAAATATTATCCTCAGTTACTCAAGAACATTCTACATCTCTCACCTAGGAAGCAGATAAATGCTGAACTAAGATTTGGAAGGGAATAGCTTATCCACTCCCCAGTGAAGGAGAAGGCTGCTAAACTAAGCAACAGCAACATCTAAAAAGCAGGTGATGAAATAATCTAGTGCAGGGACTGCTTTAGCAGTGGTTTTCTTACAACCAGAAGACAAGATAAGGGAAACCACTCCATAAAGAAGCTGAAGGACAGGATCAAGGATGCTGGTTAACAGTGACAAAGCCCCATTCCTCAGCCCTTAACATCTTCTATGAGGAGAGAGCAGAAGGGCCAAAGAGCGAACTGACAATAAACTGAAGCAACTGGATCATCCGTCTAATCATCACAATTAAAATTAAATCCTACGATAATCAGAGTTTCTAGGTAAGGTAATGAAGCCAAGGTCTACACCCTGCTACCTTGGCTTTCTTTCACCTATGGTAAACAACAGTCAATTCTAGAATAATGCAAAATCACGATGAACAACTAATTTCATTCTCAAACACAATCTCTCCTTTGTCTTCAGAAATTAAATGGGAAGCAAAATTATCCAGATAAAGATTTGAGTCGATCTGAATGAGCAACTTTCACCTAGTCACAAGGAATGACAAATGGAAAACTTTTC
The DNA here is from genome assembly GCA_033556795.1 of Tapera naevia. Taxonomy (NCBI): domain Eukaryota; kingdom Metazoa; phylum Chordata; class Aves; order Cuculiformes; family Neomorphidae; genus Tapera; species Tapera naevia. Next base: position 3,118,162 of record JAUMJJ010000184.1, on the reverse strand, counting down.
CAAACTGCAGGTATACAATTAAATTCCACTATCAAATGGAGTAATTGGGACCACCATAACATATACAACATCACTCCAATCACTGCATCCCAGCTTGGGGACTATTAATCTTTTTCTGCTCCGTTTCCAATTCATCTTGGAATGAGAACAAAATGATAAAGAGATAAATCTAACTACTACAGTACCCAGTATAATACAGTGCTCCCTAATTTAACACTCCAGTGACTGGCCTACACTTTTCAGTATTTCCAGAGTACAGAAAATATAAATGGTTAGGATACGAAGTGTCTGAACACCTATTTGAGCATGGCAACTTTGAACAGCTATTTCACCTTTTTGTTGATGTCTTCTGCCAGAGCACCATTAACCCCACCCTGAAAACAGTGGGACAACCCCCACTGATCTCCACAGAACCAACAGCTGATTATGTGATCTCGGAGCTCTGTTAGTTTATGAGGGAAAGGTTCAGATTACTGCACATCTGCAAGACCAAGCTCAGCAGCTGCGTAAATCAGACTCTGGCAACTGAGCTGGCTGTGCCCAAGTTGTTCCTAAAACTTGGTCTTGCTTCTCTTTTACCCTTCTTGAAGAAGGAATAGGAAAAGAGTAGAGAGGAAGCAATAAAATCAACTAGACAGAAACATTTAATGACAGCATTTTTTTCCTAGGAGACTACAGAGTGAGATATGAGATTTCTCCTCTTCTTCTAACGACTTCCTGGCTGATGATTTCAGTCTCAGCTACACAGCTCTGCTTTAGCACAGTACACAGTATTCTAGGTGTACATGCAAGAGAAGGACCACAGAACAGAATGAGCCAACAGTGCTGGGAGCACAAAGGGAGGAGACATAGGCTCCTCCTTGTTCAAGAAACAGAAGCCTCAACCATACTGGTAAGGGAAAAGAAGTCATGGACAGGATAATCTTCCCTTCAGCTTTGACTTTATTAGGATATCTCCTGTAGCAGGGTGATTTCGCATGGAACACTTTCAATTCTCCAGACATATTCAGAATGGGGAGGAGGGAAAGGTGGACAGGGATGAGGCATCTGAAATCTCATCCATCTGCTTTGTACCACAGCTTCATAAACCTCTCTGGTTTGGATTCATAACAGACATGTTGACAGTGATGGCCGTGAGTCAGCACATCTTTCCTTTGAATTTTGAAAAATTCTATCAATCATGGGAAAACCACAATTTCCACCCAAACAATCTTATCTTTCTCATCTCCCCATCTACTTTCTTCTGTAATCTGCATACTTCCCTTCACTCCTATTCATCTCTCCATGACTCTTCTTACCTGACACATTTCTTTCTCAAATCTGTTTACAAAAGGATACTTTTCCTTTAAACAGTTGCTCTGATGATCTCCCCAGCAGTTCTTATTTCAACCAAAATTCCATTCTGAGTATTGCATTCCAAAAGAGTATTCCTCATCAGATTGTGTAGATTTAATGCAACACAGAGCAGGAGAACAAAGACACCAAAACTCACGTGTCAAGAGCTATGCACAGGAAATACTATTAAAAAGTAATAGAGGGATTAAAAACGAATTAGATATTTTTAAGTATTTTCTTTGCTTTCACATTCTACCTAACACGGGACAGAAATTTTGGGAGAAAGCAGATTTAATATTGATCAACTGAACATGAAATCGCAGTGTGTGACTGCAAAAGATCTGTTCCGTACAAAACTGGCTTTTCCTGGACAGGGAAGCCAAGGCAGAAGTGGCATAAACTTAACATGATACATTCTCTCAACTGTTTATTTGATTTCATAATATAAATGGATGGTTAACCCCTTGTTAAAAGACGTAGGACATCATCCTAGTGAATGTCAGATATGGCCTTATCTAGTTACTAAAGGGATGTTCAACAGTGCTCATGGTACATGAACTACTTTGAAGAAAGTACAAAAAACAGAGATTTTTAGTTCTTACAGAATAGGCCCTTTGTTTGTAGATGTACATGGAAAGGCAGTAACAAAATAATCATATAATTTATCACCAAAAACTTGTACCCCCAGCAGGATGAAGAGATCTGAGCTAAGAAAGCTATCATTGTGCTCTCAAAGATGTATTTTAACTATCTGTTACAATTCCACATTAATAAGAGGTTCAGAGAGGAGCACAGAAGTCCAGAAACATGTCAATATTTCTAATATTGTCAGTGAAGTCATGAGAAACACTAGTTTAAGACATAAATGTAAGTTAGCCCAGTTCAAAAGGATAAACACTAAAAAGCTGGGATTTGGAGAAGCATATTTTCTGCTAAAAAGAATCAGCTTTTGATTAAGAAATTGACTTTTGTAGTAAATAACATTAAAATAAATACCTTTAATTTCATTATTATTATAACATTAAAATACAAAAAAACCACTAACTGCCAAGGACAAACGTTTTCCATTATACTCGAAGAGAATAACGGATGAGTTTTGTGGGAACTTGACATTTATCATTCAAGTGAGATCTTGTGAATCTCAAATAACACAGCTAAGAGCAAGTTAAGTGATCCTTTTTCTTTCGCAGATGGAATAATGCTACATCTTCCTACAGCCCTGATGTATTTGGTTTCAGTTGTGTAATGACATGCAGAGGTTTCAGGAGAAACGTGGAAAGCAGAAAACCTGCTCTCCTCCTGGAATCTTCACAGCAGACACAGCAAACCTGTACAGAAGGGCATCGGATGCTCCCAGATGATTCCCATTTTGTATGGAAAAAATAAAGAAGGTATATCCACCTTCCAAGAACAGGAACACACACACAGGTTCCCCATCTTGTATCGTGTCATGCTGCCTGACTCAGGTTTAGATATCAGTATTTTCATCAAATATAATGCCTTAAGTGCATTATGTATCATATATACTATTATACTATAGTATAGAATACATCAGTGCACATATTTCACTTATAATTTGATTGAAACTAAACTATGGTTTCCAAAATGAGTGAAGTGCCTTTGCTAATTAACATGACAAAGTTAAATATTCTGCTAAAAGTCTCTTAGTTTATAAAGTTCTTCTTTAGCCTCAGGATAATCCAACCAACTGTACAAACGCTGTACTCCTGAAGACATTTAACATAAGTTTCCCACAAAACCCATCGTCCACCTATGGTATTAGAATGCTGTTACATCTACACACCAGGAAGTGCTGAACTTCACCCATATGTGATTGAAAAAAAAAAATAAAAATATGTAAGACTGGAAAAATTTAAATTTCCCTTCACACTTCTCTACTGTAAAGGCACAGCATTAATCCAAATAGATTTGAGACATCTTACAGCAAGGCTTCTAGCTCAAAAGTAATTTTTTCCTTAACATTTCTCAGCCATCCCATTACCAAAATATTAAATCATACACCAATAACACAACCTTGTATCAAATTCATACAGAAAGTTATCAGGGATTCTTTAATTAAAAAGATCCTCTTTCAGGATTCTTTCCTTTCAGTTAACAGAAATTTTTTTTTTCCCCTTGGTTTCTGAATGCACAAAAACCCCTCACCATACTAAACGTATTTGAAAATTATAAACTGAAGGCCAACAAACAGGAAAATAAGGCTGTTGCTTAAAGATTTCTGGTGTTTTCTCCTTGGGTGTGTTCGCTTCTCAGGACTGCACATACCCAGCAAGGTCATCATGAAGAAGCAGCCTTGTGAAAACTGAAAAGCAAGCCCAGGGTTGGCAAAAAATTCAAGTGCTGCAGTCAATAGAGCTGTTTAAAAAAGGTCACTTCAAGATGATTCCTGTATCAAGATAGACCAGGAGAAAGTGTGTTTTATGTGGTTCTACGTGTGTGTTAGAGCCATCCTGAAAACCAAAAACCAACTGAAACTAAAGGTAAGGGAAACTTTAAAAGATAAGGAGTTATTAATAGCTTAAGGAAAATTATACCCTCTTCCACTTTGAATCACTGAGTAACGTGAAAGTTAATTTTCACAACTCTATGCAGAAACCGTATTGTCATAACGGAAAAGCACAACACAAACCACCAGGCCATTTCTTCTGTACAGAATATTTTTGAGAGAACTACTCTTGACTAGAGCCAAACTAGCAAATAAACAGAAATCTATTAGACAACAATAAAGACTTTAAAAAGACTAGGTTGGAAAATTAAAAGGAAGAGATTATAAGCTGAAACTATGCAAACCCCTCAGAAAAGTTCTACTCCCTTCTAAAGAGAAAAAAAAGGAAATAAACCACTCAAAAGCCAACATGGCATCTCTATTGCTGAACTGAATATATCCAAAATACTTAATTCTTGTAAATTACAGAAATTCTTCTAATTTTTCAAATTTTTTAGTAAAAATATAAGCAAATAGGAAAGATTTCCAATTAAAACATATGTTAGTATTTCCAAAAAAATTCAAGCAGTATGAAATACATAAAAAACACTGGATACTTGAATAATACATCAATCGCATGGTTTTCTGATACTCTTTCATCAACTAAGTCGGCACAATTACTTGCTGGGCTCTTTAAGCTAATCTGTAAAAAGTGATTTACTCAACGGTAAAAATCAGATTAGACTCAAACCCAAGTCATTTTATTTATTGAAAATACAAGTTGTAAACTTCTAACACGTTTGTTTAAAAACAATTTCATAGCTAAGTGAGCTACATTTTACCTGAACATGGATTCTCATTAAAAGCAAAGTAACTATCTCTGAATACAGACATATTCCATGCCACTCTCTTTATTACTTAATTTCCCAGGTATCTCAGCGTGATCTGAATAAATTATGCTGACAATACAACAATATAAATGATAAATCAACAGCACAATTTTAGTGATATATAGCATGAAATGTAAATAATAACCAGCACTGCTAATTGGCTCGCTACCAGGCAACAAATCAGTAAGTAAGCTGTTTCACTGGTAATGCTTCAGCTGTGCACCACCCTCATCATTAAGCATTTCTAGCCATTCTAAGCCTTTTTTCCTACTGTTTTGTATAAGAAATTTTCCTGTATTATAAAAATTGCCTAAAAAAAAAATCTTGTTAAAAAAATCATTGCTCATTGACAGCATCTGGATGTTCTGCCCCAGCTCCTGGTACGTGGTGAGGCAGAAGCATCAGTCAATAAAATAGCAAATCGGAACTTGAAAAGCTAAAATAGAAGACGGAGAGACTAGATGGAATTATCAATGTCTAGAAGAGCTCATGGCCTTTACGTCAAGCCTTTATTTATTGTCCAAACACATATGATGAAAATAAAGGCATAAATCCTGCTGATTCCTTGACCGCTGACGGGGGATGAGAACCCTCCTTCGGGCCAGAGAATTCCCCAGAGCTCCTCGTGCCAGGAGGCTCTCCCTCCCACGGAGCAGAGGTCTTCTCCCACCACGCAGTAGTCAGAGCCCCTCACTGGACCCTGCCCTGCGAGGCCGAGCTCCGCCGCACTCACCCTCTCCTGGGCTGCAGGACGTCGCAGCCCTATGCTGACAGAAGGACACGTCACAGGTAGGAGCAAGTCACACAAGTCACAGCAGTTTCTCACCTGGCTCAGCTTCCTCTTGTCTGCAGTGAATAAATTCCAAGCTTTGATGAAAAGAAACCCAAGACCACCAATACCCCACAGGGACACTCAACGGAAACATTGTCCTAGGATAAATGTTAGTTCGTGTGTTCCTACTCTATTCCACTGCATCTGTCAGAATTGCCTTACAAATATGGATGTCTGGTTTGTTTCCTAATCCTGCCACACTTTTCACTCCAAAGACCTTCATAAAATCATAAAATGATCTGGCTGGAAAAGACCTCTGAGATCATCAAGACCAACTGCACGTGTCCACTTACAAAACCATATCCCTGAAGTCCAAATCATCCAAGGCCAAACCATCTCCAAGTCCTGTTCTACAAAACATCAAGCCCTACACTTTTAACTTTTCACTTTCTTAGGACACCTCTTCGTTTACACCATGGGACGAAGCCAAGAAAGAAATCAGATCTCCCTTGAGTAAATGACTCATTTTCTATAAAATCTTACTCATCTTTCTTATTCACTTGAATTAAGCTCTATTTTTTTATGCAGATTTCTCTATGCTCCTTTGATATTTTTTATAACTATTCCTGCATCCTTTCTGTTTACGTGTATTTCAAGAAGAAAGGTCTCAATTCAAGTGTATTCAAGGCAAGAGGATATCACTGATAGGTATCATAATATTTGCAGTATTATTTTCCAACCCATTCTTTATTCACCCAACCATTTTGTTTGCTGCGAAGACCACCGCTGTGAACTGAGCAGCCTTTTTTATTGAGCTGTCTACACTAATGATGATCAGGGGGAAACCCCATCCCCAATGAAAGAAATGGCAAAACTCCCAGAGACTTCAGTAGGATCTGAATTTCACTGAAGTTCTTGCTATCAAGTAGTTACAGCTAATTTACAATTCAATCAATGGTTATGAATACTGCAAATAATTCTATACAATTTACATTGCAGGAAATCTGTCAAAACTGAGTATATTTGAATTTCTGCTCCCTAATTGCCTAAATCAGTTAAATCTCCAGAATTCCTCAGAGGTTTCTAGGGACTTAGCTAAGCAAAAATTGTTGTCATCTATATTTATTTTATTCCTTTTACTTCGTGTTCCTTACACGCTTTTACTTCACCCTTTACATTGCAAATAAATCCAGTAAAAGTCCTGATTACATGAGCATTAATGCTGAGTCTCTGGGAGCCTGCTGTTAACTTTTAGCTCTGCTAAATACTGCCCTTATTTTTCTGTAATGCCCACTCCTTTGAAAATGTAAATACTTCTTGTAGCCCAGAAGGTATCATTTACGATGATTTCCCTATTCATACCGCATGTGCCCACTTACAGGTATTTCTAAACTGTTACTAGTGTTTTAAATCCAGATAATCCATTTTCCCTGGTTTATGATGAACCTAAATTTCAAACTGAAGAGTTTTATATTCCAGAAACAGGACGGAGAACAAAAGCGAAGCTGACAGCTAGAAAACTGAAGGTTACAGTCCTCACTGCACCTCCACAAGTGCACACACTACAATTTACAATTGTTTTACCACGCTGTTGCAGTCAGCCTATTTAAGTTAATCTGAGTATACACTGCATTTGCAAAAGTCTCTCCCATCTGCTCCTTATCTCACCCCCACTTTCAGAGTTAATAAGACAGGAAAAACAGAGCTGAACATCATTTCTATTCCGAAATCTTACTATCACAACTCTTGGTAACATTATCCATGGCATTTCTGGATAGAGCACGGTCGAGGATGACACCAACCCAGCCCCATTTCCTGCAAAGCTTCTGCACTGCATGCAGTTTTCAAGAAATCAGTGGGTTTTGCATGAATCTGCCCTGCATCAAACCAAAGGCTTTGCTTGTTTCCAAATAATCCAAGATTGCTACCATGCACTCGGCGGGAATTCTGGGTGTTAGCGTGTGCCTAAGTGAGCAGGGAGCCCTCAGGTGAACTACTTGAGTTATTCAGCATGGATCCTCCTTAGTGCTATCACCCTATGGGGGCTTCCCACTTCTTAAGTCTTCAATTTAATAAATCCATTAAAATTAACAAATCAGCAATTAATAAGGAATTAATATGGTTCAGGCATATTTAAATAAGCACTAAAGTGTTTTACTAAACAGGAGCTTGAGACAACATATATTACTTTTTTCCTCTAGGTTAGCCTTTTAGTTTCAAACTGCTGAGGTGGCAGTGGGAGCCAAACTCAAACCAGCCACAAATTCAGGATGAAATGTGTTTCTGGTGTTTAAAATACCCTTTGCTGTGACAGTAAGGCACCATGGTCTCTGCCGACAAAAAGGTCCTCTTCTAGTGAGGCAGGAATAATATAGATATTACAAAAAATGATTACATTATCTTCTAAAATATAAAACCAAATTAAAATACTATTAATTAAGAAAAAACAGAACTAAACAATGAAAAAACACAAAAAAAAAGATTAAAATTGCTTCTCCACGACATGAATATACTGGGATATCAATGGCTGTGGTATTGTAATTTATCTGTAAAATGCAAAATATGTTGTTATTTCTTTAGATCTCCTTTCCAGGGAAGAATGAAATATATATCTAGGACAGAGGGATGCTGCCTCACTATAAGTGGGTGGATGTAGGAACAACTGCCATTATCCTTTGCTAATAAAGCAAAGTTCTCCTCTACCCCTACTCTTCTACTGGTTCATTCACACTTGTGGACATGCAAATAATCCCAGATACACACAATAACTGGCAGTATATATGTTCCTTGCTTTCAGTAACAACAGGTTTAATTTTGTTTAGAATCTTTAATTGAAGTCAAAACATTTTTGCATTTGGCATAGGCTGGCAGTGAATAAAATGATCCTGACGAATGGCATAAACTATTAATTATGTTTTGTGCACTCTATTGTTAGTGTATTGCTTGTGTGGGGAAAAATTAACTCCATGATCTTATTTAGAACAATACATGTGTCATTTCAGACATGGCTAAAAATGATGCTTAGTAATAATAAATAGGTGTACCCAACAAGAGAAATATATCCCACCCTCAGTTTAAAAGCATTACTCCTCCTGTCACAACACCCCTTGCTAGAAAGCCCCTCCCCAGCTTTCCTGGAGCCCCTTTCAGTCCTGGGAGGCTGCTCTAAGGTCTCCCCACAGCCTTCTCTTCTCCAGGCTGAACAACTCTCTCAGCCTGTCCTCAGAGCAGAGATGCTCCATCCCTCTGAGCACCTTCATGGCCTCCTCTGGACTTGTTCCACATCCTTCCTGTCCTGAGGATTTCAGAGCTGGATGAGAGACTCCAAGTAAATCCTGGAGTGACAGAACCGCCTCCCTAGACCTGCTGGTCTGGCTGCCTTTGATGCAGCCCAGGATGCACTTCACTTTCTGAGCTGTGTGCAAGTATATACGCAAATGTATGCAAATAACTGCCTACCAAGAAGACACCACCAGTAGAGTTCATGGACAAGAAAAAGGAAATGTATCTTTGTGCCCGGAGGACAATCAACTACCTGAATTTCAGACGTGACGCAGCAAGAGGGCAAAAATGCTGGCAAAAGGGAGCAGACAAGCATTGCCAGTGAGAGGCACAGCCACAGAATGAGACCTTCTCCAGGCCTCAGCACACACACCAGCGTTCACAGGACAGGGCCCTTTCTGTGAATAATACAGAAATGCCTACAGGAAATGCAAGAAGAGCTTGGGGTTTTCCTCCTTCTCCCTTTTTTCTTTTTAAACAGCACAGCTTCTTTCATCACCTTTTAGTAAATCCTTAATAGTGTGTTATCGCTCTGTTTAGATGTGAAGACAGCGCTGCGGCAAAACTTGTTATTGATCATGGTTTAAATTGTCTGAGGAATTCTCTCTGAGACTTATGAAAGAAGTATCTTTTGTGCATAATATCCTTTTATTTTCCCACTTCATTTATTTTGCTAACTGCAACAGGTACACACATCTCACTATATAATGTTTTAGCACCTTTGAATCATTTCTAAGCATTTTCTGGGTCCATATATGGGCACAGGAATGTTGGCAATGTAAAATATCTATGTTTTTAGACAATCCAACCTTTCTACATCAGCAAATAAGTATTATATATGTCCTACAAACTCAGATACGGAGAGAGAAACAGTATTTGAGGACTTCCAATCCACCCAATGGCATTTTACACATCCAACTGATAAGGTACCCATCAGCAAATATGAACTGAAAGCATGGAGGTGATGGCTTCCCTCAGAAATTCTTAAAGAAGGAAAAGGCTGCCAAATGTAATGAGGTATTTTTGCTATGGCTTTTGTTTAGCATTCTTGATCTTAACACCACGATCTCACCTTTTAAAGATATAAGAGGCATTTCCTTTTGAACTGTGCCACAGTTACAGCTGTCTTCACACTCAAGAATGAGCTCGAAGAACTGGGTTAAACCCACCTGCCTGCTTCACTCTGATTGAAAACACAGCCGTGTTATCACTTTGGGATATCATGAGGAGTTTGATCCAGACTAACTACTAAAGGGGCATTGTGCACATCAATAAAGGAATGTGATAATCCTCTAGCAAAACCTAATTTATTAATGAAATGAATAATTCAATCTGCTGAAAAAAACAATGCAGAAATTGAGGCAAAGGTGTTTTGAATAAGAATGGGGCTTTTTCTTGTAAGCACAACAGACTTGCTAAAGTAAATAACCCTGTGAGTTACTTACCTCATAACGTATTTAGTTATAAAACTAAATGGCTAAAGTACTTGATCACGTCCCAGGATAATAAAGCTGGTGGTATGGAGAAAAGCCTCCATGGGATTAAGAGAGAGTTAAAACATTTCAAATATGCAATTAAAGGCATTCTAGCATGTCTGTGATCTCTGCTCCGGTTTCCTATTTACAGAGAAGGAAAACTGGCTCAGACCTCCTAGACTACGACAAGGAAGTATGCAAAATCGAGCAGTCCCTGTGCCAGCTCTTGCTAATCCTTTTCAGTATGGTTTGCTGCTAATTTGTCATGGCACATATTTGCCTTATGTCTAATTAGCATCAAATTGCAAACCGCTATTTGCTAACAATTTGTTGCATCAATCTGCTTGAAAATCTATAGTTTAGAACTGGATTGCAGCTTACTCTGTCTATCAAAATTCCATTTCATACACATCACAGTAAATTATTTCCCTCCAAGAAACACTGCAGTGCTCTCTTGTACAAAGAAACCCACATTTCAAAAGAAAGCCTACACAAAGCGATTTTTTCTCTTCCTTTGTTTCATTATCCATTTATATTTTACTATAACTTGTTTACAACTGGAATTAAATACAAAACAGCCTGCTCTTTGTTTAGATTTAAATCTAGCTAAAATTGCATCACCGTTATAATAGAATAGGAGCACATAAAGTTATCATCTATACATTGGAGAATACAGGCAAGACCCTCTACAAGAATTTGTGGTCTGGAACCAGCTCTCAACGTATGGGAAAATTCCAGCCAAGGAGCTTTTGCCAGGCCACTGTTCTGTTCAACATCCATGGATATCGTAATAGAAAGACTGCCAAAAATCCTTGTGACAAACAAATACTGTTGCAAAGGTGCTCTTCAATAAAACTAAGTGATGTGGGAGCTGTTTACATCTAAGATTTCCTCCCCCGCTATGCCTCATTAGAAGCAGATGGAATACTGTCATATGCATCACAGGGGATGGATGGAAATGTGTCAGTGCAGGGGCTGGACTATGAAATCCACTCGACAGTAACACAGGATGTTCTAAGCAGTCTCCTCTGCCGTGTTCCAGAGACAATCGACTCAGTGTGGCTACACACTGCTTCTCTGGAAGAATCACTTCAGCCCACACAGAACGATGTTTCATATCTAGATGTGGTAGAGATGGATAAGAAATGGTTTTTTTCCATACCACAAAATGTTTGAAATCTCAAACATATTTCATCAAGAGAAAGCTGAATTTGAAAGAGGAATTGTGGGAGTGAAGAAAACAAGATGAGAAATCCAAATAGGCAATATTCATATAAACGCTATAGGCCTCCAACTGCAGCTGGTTTTGCATTTGCCTTTGTCATTTTGATCCAAAATGTCATAGTAGGCACTACACATATTTTTCTTTTAAAGTATGGAAAAAATGAGTTTAAGTCTCGCCTTTCAGTTAATTGGCTTTTGCTGCTGCAAACAAACGCAGCCAGAATATTCTGCCCACTTCCATGTAAAGTTTGCCTACAAACCATTGTGAGAAAATGAGCCAAGCTCAGTGTAAAATGCTGTCAAATTTAATTAAATCTTTAAAGCTGAGTGAAAAGACAAGTCTTTTCAGATAGAAAGAATAAGTCTGCTAAGGTTACAGGGAGAATATACTGAATGCAACCTTCAAAGGCCAACTGAAGACAGACATTGAAGAAGTGCTTACCACGAAGCTGAACCCTGCTCTCGGTGGTAAAACCTCCACAGCTTCAAAGAAAGGAGAGTTAGAATCAGGTTCAGCAGTTCAGACAAGTGCCAAGAGTGCTTAAACAAGGCCAGTCATAAATACTAAAGTAGCAGCTTGAGCTGGAAATTGGCCTTCATAACCTCCTGAGATTCCTTCCCACCTGAGATCAGGCATTTTATGTAATGGGTATTTAGTAATTCAGGTATGTTTTTCTGTCTCCCTCCTTACTTTCTAATCAGAGAAAAGTCCAATGCACATGCATACTGTCACTGCTCTCTCTCAACAACACTTAAGGAAAAAAATGGTAACAAGTGGTTGAAACAGAGCTCAGAGAAAGAAGTTTTGTTTCCAGTAAGATCACGTAACATCCCCCTCATTTGTAATGTACTCAACAATAACGTGTTCATCCCTTCCAAAGGGAAGCTTTGTCTTTCCCTCAAAGCTGGCTGCCTGTTTAGGGGCTTGCTACACTTCCCTGTAACCAAGGAAAAAATAATATGGAAACATAATTTAACAGTGAAGAGGACACTGTGAAAAGACAGCACTTTCAGCAACTGGCATCGACTGTGTCACAAATGGAGGGAACAATCCCCATTATGGAAACGGGCTCCTGATACCAAAACAGTGCCCATGAGCTGGACACGGTGTAGAACAGAACCACAGAAACAGTAAGGTTGGAAAAGACCTCCAAGATCATCAGCTCAACACCACCGTGCCTGCTAAATCATGTCCCAAAGTGCCACTTCTAGAGGTTTTCTGAACACCCCAAGAGACGGTGACTCCACCCCTTCCAATACTTACTGAAGCAATACAACTCTGCCTAAATTCGTTTTATGAGCATTAAAATGTTCCACTGCAAGACTGCACTGATACACAAATCTCTTAATTGTCAAATTTTACAGAACTACTCTTTGTATGTATCTTAAATGGACAATATTTTAGAAGCTGCACTAATTTCTCCCCATTTCAAAATTATAAATATAGTGTGGCCTAATTCTTTCCCATGGAAGTGGGAATGCAATCTGGGCAGCACAGCACTTCTTCATTTTCCAATCTGGTGGGTAGAATTCAGGCTTTTTCTTTTGGCTGAAGGGAATCCAGTCTGTGAGCCCTGAGTTCTCTCCAGATTTTATGGGTATGGAATCAGCAGGAAGTCCCCATCAGTAGCCAAAAGAGCTGTGTGTGCTGCAAGATGGCACACCTACAGCAGGGAGTGTGGGAACAGTTCTCTGCCCTCATAGCCTCCTAAACTGAGAGTGATTTGAGGCCAGCAGAACTTACGGATTCTACCAGCATGCAGAAAGCAAGACTCATCAGTTTTCCTCTGCAGAGCAATGCTGGTTTTCTTGAAATAAAGTGCTGTTTTTTCACTTATACGTAAGTTGTTCACAGCTTCTGTAAAATAAAACCCAGGATTTTTAAGTGCAGCTTTTTTATTCTGTTAGAAAAGCAAGAAATCCAGACATCTTACATCCATATAAAACATAAAGAAGAAAAAGAGAGGGAACTCGTATCTTTTAAAGTCCATTAAATAGAAATAGAATAAATGTATGGGTGACGAAGAAGCAGCATTTAAGAAGTCTGCAGCATTGACATAATTAGATCCACCACATCTAGGTCAGCTGAGGATGCAGGATTCGCACACCAATTATTTATTCAAAACTTTTGAACAATGCTGTTTTGATTGACAGCTCCCTGAGACACTTCCCAGAATGAGTGGAACTACCATGCCACACGCACATTTTACATAGCTCTAAAACACAGACCTCCATCTAGAACTCCAAAGGCACTGGATATAAGGTAGGGTATGCCAGATTCACCACATATTAGCAGCAGTTGAGACCAGTCTTGCGATTTCACTGCGTGTTCTGATTGATGGTTATGGAACAAGAGAATAGGACTACCCAACAACAGATTGAACAAGTTGGATCTAAACTCACGAGGAGAGAAAACACTGGCACTATGTGTGTGAAACCAAAGTCAGCAGGAACCTCAAGTTCTCAGAGTGACCTCACAGATAATGTTCAAATTGAGGTCAACTTCTTCCCATGTCCTTTCTTCAGCCTCCCAGAACGCCACCACTAGCAGAACTGTTTTTGCTTAAAACAACCTAGAATTCAGAATGACATTTAAAATGGAGCTCCAAGGTGAGTCACTGACATATTGTTAACTGTATTCACATCACCATCCTTGGAAATGTCTGGCACGTACCATATGCACGTTTCATCTTGCGCTTTTCTACAATGCTTCTAAAATATGCTTTGCAACACATGAAATGGCTAATCCAAGCGAAGGATAAAAGCCACTGCTGCCAGCCAGCAAGCTTCCTCCGTCAGCTCACACAAGCACTAAAGATAGGTGCTTACGTTCCCAGACTCACACCACACTGATGGCTCATGATGGAGATTTTCTATACTTCCTATCAACTTCTTGAAGAAAAGACAATTACACATCAAGTTCAGTAGCTCGAAAAAAAAACCCTATGAAAACGTATTAAGTCAAAATCAGGATTGGGGAGTTGTTAGTGGAAATAAATTTGCTTAGAAAAAAGAAAAAAAATCCTACAATTCTTGACAGTGTACAAGGCTCAAAATGTCACTGTAAATACATTTCAATTCCTGATCCAATAACATACTATACTCAGAATAAAAGAGGACCCTATGTGCTTCCTTCCTAGGCCTCTAGAATGCCTAACAACGATATGCTCTAAAAACCCCACGTTCATTACACACAACAAATTGCTGTATATCCCTTCCCTCTTATTCAGATTCTAATGGATGCTTCTCTGCTGGTCAAATGTAACACCAAGTACTTCTCCCCTTGTCAAATAACACTCAATAAAAATAGCACTGTCCTCCTGATTTTGTGCACAGAGACGTGGCCGGAGAGGAAAGAACAGCAGAGTCTCACAGCTACAGTCTCGTGGGGGAATTTTCTCCTACAACTACCAGAGAAACGCATTTTTCCGACAGAGCCCCATCCAACTCCACAAACACCACGATGTCTGGGGCTGGCAAAAAGAGGAATCAGAGAGAAAAGTTGTTTTGCAATCTAAATAATGAGAGGGCACCTTGAAATGCCAGCCGTGGGGGAAGCATTTTCATTAGGCGTGTTCCAGCTTCTCCCTGGGCACCACCTCACCTACAGGAGCTGTGTGTTGTTACATGACACATTTCCACCTCCCTGCAGAAGTGCCTGTGATTTTTTGAACGCTGTTTGTTGTTGCTGCCTTTCTTCTCCTACACAATGCACCGATTTTTAACCTTTTCCCTAACCCAGTGACACCTCTGGGATATTACAGTATTCCTGTCAAAATGTCTGGTCTCCAACAATAAACTTTACATTGATGTCTTGCTTTTCGGGAATAATTACACTGTTCCTTAAATGTTACCCTATTTACTATTTGTGCAAAAAGATGACAATAAAATCAATGGAAGACAATTCCCAAATGTGCATCAAAGTCTTTTGCAATGTTAATGGATCAGTGTCTCCGTAGAGGTTCAAGATCATTTTGTCCTGATGCTCAAGACTTGCACGTGATCTGCGCTTCCCTCAAAGCTAAACTTATTAACCCTTATCTGCTGACCTCGTCTGTTCAAAAAGTTAGTTTAATCTCCCTGCATTTGTCAGGATTCCTTTTTTTTCTCTTTTAAAGCCAGGCCTGGGAATGCTGCCCATCGATCAATAGGTGCATGATGAAGGAACTTCGTCCTGCTACCTATGACCAGCAGCTATGCTTTTCCGATGATTCCGCAGGAGTCAGAAACTCAACAAAGCGGATCGCGGACGCTGCAAGGGGCGCATGCTGCTCGTGTCTGTGACCACTGTATGCAAAGCTTGGCATTAGTCACCGCCAGGCCGCCTCTGACAGCCCTGAAGTGAGGGAGATTAATGGGAGGCAGGGGCACTTTATTATTGTCATTCTGTTCTTTCACACTCTGCCTCTGACTTTCAATTTTGCTCCAGAATTAATTGTCTGCTCCCTACAGTATGACTGATGTAGAAGGATACAAGTAACATAGGCACCTGGTTCTGGCCTTGACAATCTGACTCCTTGTTGCAGGATGTATTGTGTACAGTCAAACTCAGGGACAGACGGGCATCTTTCAAAGAAATCAGCCAATGTTTCTTTTGACTTCAATCAGATTTGACTGTAGATTATGCTTCTCTAAGAACAATTTTTTTCTTGTAGAGATGCTAACAAAATGCCAGTGCCGTTATTAAGTACCACTACACGATATCACTGCTCTGTTTTATACAGCTTCATATGAGGCCGCTCTCTCCAAGCTTTCCTTTTTATGTTTGAAGGTAGTAAATTAGTCATGTAGCAGTGTTAAATCCCTACCCTCTCATAGTTAAGCATTGTTGTGAGAACGTTATATACGGTATCTTTGACAATAAAAATACATGGCTATGCAAGCCAGTATCATTTACTATTTATTAGACTAACAGTTCCAAAGCAAATTACACGCAAAGTAAGACAAATATTTAAAGATCTCGTATCTAATAGAATATCTGGCTGTATATCAGACTCAAAATGAACTGCTGTACAGACAGATCAAAGAACATCTTTACTAGAGCAGAGAAGATGGGAAAAAAAACAACTCTTTTAGGATGGGAAAAAATCATACAGATTCAGTCTTTGCCCATGAACCACTGCCAGTCGGCCTTTTCCCAGTTTAACATCTGATGGTGACAAATGCAAAGACAGTTCCTACACCACAGCAAAACACAGTGTTTGACCTTTACCTTTGAACGAGAAGTATTGGCTGGTAGTCGCAGACATTGCTACCAGATCCATGGGCAGTATCATCAATACTTACTGTTTCAAAAATAAGGCTAACTGTGGTAGATTTGGTAAAGTTTTAGGTGTTTGTGCCCTCAGTACCCATTAATACTTCTACCTGGGTTTTTATCATATTGGGTCAGACTCCTGATAAACATTTCAGAGCCATGCAGCTGAGGAACTATCAGACGTATACACAATATATAGAAATAAGCAACACTATAAAGGGAAAAACATTAAGGAATGGAACATATATATGGGTGGGTTTCTTTGAGAGGATCTGGGGAATTTTCTCCCAAATACCCTCTCTGAATAGAACATGCAATAAATTACTATGGCTTTAACTCATCTGCTCCTTCAAAATGACAATGATACTATGTTAAAGGATAGAGAAATATATAATATGCTGAACTGTCTCTATCCTGGATGCCGTAAGGAAAATTACCACCATTCAGTAAGGATGATCCAAATTCATTTAATTTATCACAATGAGCAAAATGGGAAAAATAATTAGAGTTACTTTTGTAAGAGCAAGTAGCTTTTCCCACTTGCTCCAGTTTTCCCAGACATCTGGGCAAACTACATTTCAGGATGTATTTTGTCTTCCTTGAAAGACACGAAAACCAATGAGAAACTCTGCCTCTTTAAAAAGGTGTGCGAGTAAATGTTGTAATATCCTTCAAACTTGACATTAAGTATTCAAATGTTACTTAAGCAAAGTGTGAGCAATTAAATTAATCAATCTTCCCAGCCATGTACTGAACAGATGTTCAATAAATCCTCTCTGCTTACAGTGTGGGAGAAAGAAAGTCCACTTTTAGCTGTCCTTCAGTGATGACATCCCTCAGCCCGTCCTTTCTCCGGGCCTCATGGGCCACTGCCAGGCAGTTCTGCTGTGTTGTTCCTTTATTATAAATAACAACAGACCACCTGGACTACCTGCAGTACCTGGAAGCTGAGGTTTAACGATCCTTCAGGCTACATCCTCAGCTCTCTCCTGATCCCAGATAATGGGACTGATGGGAATGGCAGAGGAGTGACGGATGGCAGTGACGAATGACTCCAGACAAACATGTGCTGACAACTAGCGAATATGGGGCAGCGTTGCAGAAAGGTCAAGATAAAAGTATCTGCTTGACTTTCAAAGTTCCTCCATGAAAATTCTCTTATTTGCTACTACCAGACAACTCTGCCAAGCTGATGTGTACAATGTACGATCAGATTATCGCAAACCTGGCGGCCAACGATGCAAAGGGGAACCAACGCCACCTTTTATTAAGAAGCCCTGCAAAGCCAGAACTGCTATATTATACAAACATGCAAGGACCTGAATATCTGCAATTTTCAGTGTTAAAGTTACTAGCAGCTACAGACACATCCTGTTCTGTTCTAACAAAGTGCCCACCTCACCCCAGCCCCCAGCGCTGTGCTCTCATCACCCCTTCAGTGCTGGGAGACCCCGCTGCACCACCCAACCCTTCTGCCTGGTCGAGCTGGGAGGTCTGTCCTGAGCAGGAGTTGTAAAGTTTGCCTGGAAGTCCAGTGATGTAAGATTTGACTGCTATGAGACGCTCATATCGTCATCTCTATTTCGGAAACACAAAGTAAGGACTAAGGTTACTCACCACACTTGCCCCAATCTTATATATCCAGTTCACCTCACTGTCTTAACTTCTTACATATTAATGCCATCTGTGATCAAATGAGTCAACTGACATTCAGATGTAACGGTTAAAACTCCTGCACCACAGATATACAACTTCAACCTTTTGAATGCTGCCATTCCATATATGGACTTTATCCACATTTTAATGAGGCTTTAAAATCTCTGAGATTAAGACAGTATTTTATACAGAACCACCTGCTTTTTATGATGTCCTGACATGTTGTACAACATTTGTGACTATATTGATCCTTATAACCTCAGCATCTATACATATTCACAAAAACCGTTTCCCCTCCATGCGTGGTACAAAAGGCAGGGTGGGCAGGGGAACAACGACAAGAGGGAACATCGAAGGAAAGAATTCTTGTACAATTTGCCCAGAAGTAAACAGGCAGGCAAGGAATATTTTAGTAGCACTGTTGCACAACTCAGCAACACTTAAAATATTAAAATACCATGCTCAAAACGCTCAATAAAGAAACGCTGGGGTTCTTTCTCAAATTTTACACTATTTCATTCTCCTTCATTCGAACCTGTTACAACTCCTGAGGGGGAACACAGTGATCTTCTCCCACCTGGGACAGTTATACATCTTCATGCCCTCACCCTTGCCTGACTGCAGAGACAAGCTTTCTTGTGTTTCTCCATGCAGTTTCACGCTTTTAATCTGAAACAAATGATTGCGGGGGGGAGGGTGGGGGGAAGGCATTATCACCTTGGCGAGGCATCAGGAGTATAAAGAAAAAAAAAAAGAACGGGTCTATGGGCAAATTCATCTTCCAGTGCTACAATCAATCTCTCACCTAAAGAAATACACAATAACTAGGCAGGAAAGGGCCAAGATTTATGGCCTCGAAACATCTACACTGACCAGCATACACCTAGCCTTGCCGGCTCCCTCCTTGCCAGAACGGCTCTTTCGAACAGTTACAATGATGGACTGTCTCTCCCTACTGTTTTACAAGTACATTAGCTTTATTTAATGAGATCTCTGAGTAATTTAACAGATGTATATAGGACATAAGACTAGAAAAACTCTTGCTACTTCAACACTTTTGCCAAGCGATGCTCAGGCCAGCTAACATCCACTGCCATCTTATATTCCTTGAAATAGGATTACTGGAATTTAGAGATTCGAAAGGTTTTTAAAATTTTTTAACGTTTTTAAAGATTAGTTTAATAGAAATGTTATACTATAATCAAACAGAACCCTGCCACATTCAACACTTGCTTGTACCAGCCATAAAACTCAAGATAAATGTAGTTATTTTAGACCTTGAAAACTATTTATCTATTAAAATGCCTGAGAGAAATTCAGAAGCAGAGATGAATATGTTTGCTAAAACCCGTACCCTGATCTTTCCCATAACTTCAGCATTATGTCTGTCCCAAGGGGAAGAAAACATATTCTTTCATTTTTAAAACATATATATTCAGTGTTTAAGTCCACATTGACTGAATCACTCGATTAAGAAAGTGTTTGAAATACCACATTCTGAGTTTTCATTTAATATATGCAGAAAAACTTTTAATACAATAGCTCTGCTTTCCTTTCTTTTATTACTTCTGTTTCTGAGCAACAGACAATGTTTTGGATGGCTGCTGTTATCCAGTAAATTGGTTTTAAATAATAGTGTTATATAGTAAAATATTAAATGAAAAAGACTATAATAATAACTTTTAAAATAACTCTAAAAGCTACCAATTAATAATAGAGGGGTAGCAAGAAGGAATTACCTGTTATAACAACACTGAAACAATTTTTTCTTAGTAAAAGAAAGAACTTGCACATAAACTTTATGCATTTCTGTATTTTTTACAGCAGTACATCTACAAAAATCTGTAGTGTGTGTTGCTGTTTACTCACACATTATACTTTTAAACTTGATTAAAAATAGAATATTGCCCCAAATTCACTAAATTACTTCAGAGAACTACATTTAAAAAAATTCAACACCTTCAGTTCTACCCAGTGGTGAGACCGGTACTAATTGAGTTTAGTGGCATTTTTCTGTAAATAATATATAGTCTCATTAGAGAGAGTTTATTTTAATTTGCAAATATATTTCTTTTTTAAATTATTTTAAGACAAAGAAGGTGGAAAAGCGAAAAAAGAACAGGATGAGAGTAATATTTACTATATTTTGCCAAAGTGTTCAACATCCTTCTGGCTTACAAGATATTGTGTTAACCTTGAATTAGGCCATAAAACACAGTTCTAGCACATAATTACCCACAGAAGACGACAGCATTTTGAACAAGCGTGTTGAGCCAGACATGTCTAATATTTAGAGAAAAATCATATACATATCCAACCAAAATAAATGTACTGAACCACTTTCTGAATGACAGATCTCATCTTATCCAGCAGTGGTGATTCCTTGTTCGGAAAGTAGGAAACATCAAGTTATGACCATGAAATATGGATATTTCTTTAATACCTGAATAGCACTGATAAACAGGGTACAAAATTACGAATAGTCACCATATAAAAATTATGCTAAAATCAGGAATGTAAAAAATTACCCCTGAAGGAGAAAAGAGGGAGAAAAAGGAAGAACCTGAACCGGAATAGAGCAAATTCATTGCATGAAATTTCATTTCTTGAGAGCTATACATCAAGTTGTATTTGTTTAATGAGGTTGACACTAGAAAGATGTATAGAACATGTCAGACACCCAGTACCAGTGCGTTCTGGGAAAAAGATAACATCTGAGAATCTGACCACTCACTTCGTCTTCGAGCCAGACTTCTCTATCTGCTGGTTCTTCGGGGGATTATAAATGAGAGGGCAGGGGGAACATGGAGCAAAATAATGAAAAACACACAAAACAAGAAAAATTATAACATCATAGAGCAAAGTAAAGCCAGATTTATTGACCTCACGACTACATAATCAAGAGAAAGTTATCACTGCAGAAACTTCTACTAAAGCGGAGTGATCTTAAATAACAAGGGAGTGCTATGAAATTTACAGCACTTTTAAGATATGCAAATTGAATGCAAGGTATAGACATAAGGGTAATTAATTGTAAATCTAAGAATAATGTTTCTTTGTCAGGGCTGTCTCCATGTTGTGGAATACATTCTAATGTGCCTTAACTCTGAATATTTCTTAAAGGCTGGTCTAATTATAAGATGTTCAGAATTTCAAAATAGTAGTAATTCTTATCGTTTAATATAGCTGCTGTGAAGTTTCATAACAAAATTTACTGATTACATGAAAATATTTTATTTTAATTTTCAAGAATAAAGCACTTGGTTAAAAGTCTAGGTACTGAGTGTTTGTCTTGGGAAAAATAATATGAGGAAAAATAGCTTTTACCTAAAATAGTGTTTTAGGGAGTGGGAGTTAAAAAAGAAAAAAGAAAAATGGCGAAGAATCAACATCACTAACTGTAAACATCTTTACTGCATTTTCTTAAGTTGTAATGCTGTTTTCTAGGTACTTATAAGGATAAAACAATTTCCTCATTTCATTATTTACTTAATTTTTCCTATATTACTTAAGTCACTCATGTCACAATAATTAGGGTCACCCTTTCCATTGTAACAGGGCTATAAAAATTCACTTTCTCCTTTTAAAGCTTGGCACACCAGACCCAAGTTTGAAAGGAAATTTATATAAACTTTTAGAACACATGAAAACTTTCACAGCTTTACTTCAAGCGCCTGCCAGCCTCAGTAGCACCAAGGGGCTGTGCTTCCTGACAGAAGATACCCTTTGAGCTGCTTTTATTGTTCAATTAATTCAGGGAAATTAAAAAGAGGCTTCTTTAGTGGGCAAAACAGTAAACAGTCTTCAACAACAATGCCCCAACATTTGAGATGCATTGGTTTTATACAGAAAAATCACGTCTTGGTAGAACCTGCTATAGCCCTGAGAAGAATTAAACAGGACTGGAGAGAGCAAGAGTCTGGGCAGCCAAAGCTCACTGTGGGTCAAGGCTACCAACCACCAAATTACCTACAGAAGTGGGTAACACAGAGGTTTGTCACCTTATTCCAGCTGATAACTAAGTCCAGAAAAATAACCTCTAACTGCATGTACTGCCTCAAAAAGAGGCTGCCCTGTTGATGTACGTGGTTTAGATACACAAAATCATCACAAAATGGTTTGGGTTGGAAAGGACCTCAAAGCCCATCCTGTTCCAACCCCCTGCCATGGGCAGGGACCCCTCCCACTGGATCAGGGGGCTCAAAGCCCCATCCAACCTGGCCTTGAAACACCTCCAGGGATGGGGCAGCCACCACTGCTCTGGGCAACCTGGGCCAGGGCCTCCCCACCCTCACTGTAACGAATCTCTTTCTTATACCTATTCTAAATCAAGAAGCCTTCCTTGTTTTCACCAGTCATCACTGTTACACTCCTAGTTGTGCAAGAATCATCCACAATCCCTATGTATAGCATATTCTTTTCATACACCAAAAGGAAAAGCGCAAAACACTTAACAACCACCTTTTTTTAAAAGAGGTACAAGTGAGGTAGTTGGTTAGAGGTGAGATGTCAAGTGGGAGGATTAAAACCCTTTCTGAAAACCATCATTTGAAATAGACAGTTTTTTGATTAAGAAAAATGGAGATTCTGGAGGGGGTAAAGAACCACAGCTCCTCACGCCACTGGCAATTAATACTAAAAAATACTGGCAGTTAAAAATTTTGTCCAGCCAAATCAGTGCCAGTTATCTGCATGAGATGGAACGGATTTTAGAAACACATCAGATAACGTCTTTTGGAGATAACTATGAGAAGGAGCGACGGAGCATCAATCTGTAATACAAAGGGAAATACTAATACTACTTTTGAAACTGAACATGTCATCACTCCACATCTGGTCTGCCTAAACAATTAAAATATTCTGTTAGTAACTTTTACCTCAGCATAACAGACCATAACTTCAGCTCCCCTTCCATGACAGTTTGTGCTTGGGAGTTCTGTTATAGTTTAAACAGAGACCTCAGGAAATTTGAAGTTATTGCCAGATATAGAGGCAGATTTCATAACACAAGTTGAACGCATCATATGCTATCGTGAAAGGGTCTCTCCTATATAACACTTGCTGAAATTATAAATTCTCCATATGCCAGCACAGTTAACAGCTTCCTTAAAGGATCTTTCAAAAATTTTGCTTGCACAGGAGGAAGTTTCAAAAACTTCCCACAAGGAAACAGAAAAGCAAGGCACTTATTAATGGCAAGTTGGAATTGGGACAAACAAAGTTTTCATAGAATCACCATAGCATAGTTTGGATTGGAAGGGAACTTAAAGATTATCTAGATCCAAACTTCTGCCACGGGCAGGGACACCTCCCGTTGTATCAGGGGGCAACAAGCCCCACCCAATCTGGCCTTGAACACCTCCAGGGATGGGGCAGCCACCACTGCTCTGAGCAAACCGCGTCAGGGCCTCCCCACCCTCTAGTAACAGATTTCTTCCTAATATCTTTCCTAGATACGGAACCAAGCTAAGTCAAAAGCAAATGCTACAGGTTAAATCCTTTACCCCCTTACACCTTTTACAGCCAGCACAACATCAGTGCATTTGCACAGGATGTAAGTCAGGGCACAAAACTGGCGCTTCAGCTCCGAGATTCCTCCAAGCTTTCCCAACAGCTTGCTGAGCATAATTTGGACTTGGTTATTTAGAGTCACACAGAACAACACAGTAAGAAGAGTGGTGTGAACAATAACTCTTGCACAATTTATCACATAGAGAAGAGCTACTAATCTTTTTAGGAAACAAGGTATTCAAAATTATTTAATGCTAATATTTATGCATCAGAAAGCATTCTAGGCACAGAACAGCCCCTGCCCCCTCCCCATCACATACACAATGTGCATTTGTGAACATCTTTCGCTACAATACACCATATTTTCAGAGAGCCTTGAAATTATCACATTCTACGTTGGCATTTATGAAATTCTGTATTAATGCCACTCTCATAACAAAGATAAGCTGTATTTACAATACTAATGCCTTCCACAAATAATTAGGCACATATAGCTGCACATATAGTCTTCTATACCAACGACATTCAAGGCTGTAAATTTGAACTACATTATTGTAATAAACAGCAACAATAGCAATAATGATAAAATCAGTTTGGCATGGTTCTGCCTAGCATTCCTCTGCATCTCACTGTCAGTCAAGGGTAAAAAAGGAAGTAACCTCTTATGAAAAACTATTACACAAAACTGCAACTATATGAACATTCAAGTAACTGTGAAATCACATTAAAGTAATAATTTGTCGTAACAAAGCAGATGGGTATCACTCCATCACTGTAATTATATAACTACTGGTACATTCCCTTAAAACTTCTGCAAGAATTTCATAAAAGCATTGCTGTTTTTGAATAATTTTCAAAGTATCTGGTAAGAACAAGGTTTTCTTTGCCTGCCAGTTCATCAGTCTAAAGGGGAAAATTAGAAATTTTTATACAACATTTTCTTTTCAATTTTAAAACTAATTAAAAAGTAAACAAAATCTTTTTTAAAGAACCATCATTGTGTTGCTTCCTAGGAGACCTGGGTACTTTGTCTCAGTTAGTACGGGTGCAATAAAGCAACAGATCAGACAAATCACTCATTTATTTCTTGCATGCAATGAAAGGTTCCACAACTGACTCAACATGGGCCACTGAGCTTCCCATCGGGATTATTTTGCAGCACTCCTGCCCCAATGTACAGAGTTGCTCTATCAAGTTTATGTTTGGTTTGCATTGATAATACTATGTAATGACACGCATTGTCCTACAACATCTTCAGCTATTCCAGAAAGATAAAAAAGTTAGCTATCATCACCCAAAGCCCTTTTTACAATTGTTTCCAATATTATTTAATTAACAAGATTAAAAGCCCATGGTCCCCCCGGGCTGGAATCACAGAATCATCTGGTTGGAAAAGACCTCTGAGATGGAGTCCAACCGTACCTGTCCACTACTAAACCCTGAGAAACTCACCTACCCATTTACCCATCTACCCATTGCACACACAAGATGCAAAGCTGCCACCTGATAATCATTTACACGGATCTAAGGGGTCAGGAAACTTCCCAATTGTTACATCTAACAGAAGGGAAAAGAACTTGACATCTACATCACTGAGGGCTCTCGAACACCTACACCTGCATTCAGCCTGGTTGTTAATTAGCAGGGGTATCTTAGCCATCAGCTGCAGGAGCACTCTTGGGTGAGTTTGGCCTCTCCAGATTGCTTAAGAAATGCTTAGATCCTTCAGACTGACTATGAAAGCTCTGCCCACAGCGCTGCTCCCACACATTCCTGTTTGAAAAAGTTTATGCTGACGATAACTTTACTGAAGCAAGAGACCCGGTTTGGTAAGAAGGAACAGCACCGTTATCAAACAAGAAGCAAAAGCAAAAGAACAGTTATCTGAAATTCCTCAAACTGCCTTTTAACAGCCCCTTTTAAGTTGTCTCAAACTTCATTCCTTATCTCTGCATGCTGAACCGCAGTCTGATTTTCTGCTCACTGCCCTCAGTTTCTGTGACGAACCTCTGATGGTTCTTTAATGAAGCTGTAAGAGCAATATCCTCTGAAAAGCCCGTTTTCTTTCAGTTTTCTCACAAGAGTTTGATTCTTCCTCCCTCTCTCTTCATCTTTGAATTCAAAACCACCCCTAAAGTAAACAAAGACAGTAACTGCAACCAGGCTTGTCCCACTCCCAACAACACGGAAATCCATTCTACTGGCTTCTTCTCGAAGTATAATTTATAACTTCCTGTAAATGTTTTCTATTCATTTAATTAAGCTTTTAGATGGCCATAAGCTCCCAAAATACACCATTTGTGCCAGAAAACTTGCTAAACAGATTTTCAAGACTAGGGAAGATTGTAGTAGACTCAGTTATATTGGATATGCACCAATTTCTGCCCTAATATAAATACCACAAATACATTCTGTAAGCATTTCTTCCTTATTATTTCCTGAAGCAGCTCTGTATTCTTTTCACTTTCCCCCACTCAGTCCTGGATGGTTTGGGTTAAGTCTTGTTGTTCTGAACAGGTTGTGTTTTACCCAACATTCTTTGCATGGAGCCAGAGCCCTGCACCTATGCTTTTCAGATTTATCTTTAAAATTTCTTACTTTTTTCCTATGTCTTGGAATTCACACACTAACCTCTCCTTAATTTTTAGTGGGATCCTTCTAAAAAAGTGTTTTATCTATTTTATTAAATGTGTTGTACAGCACTTCAACATATTCCTTCCAGCATTTATTCTTTGCATGTTGTCCTAAACTGTTTGCTCACGCTTGTCTTTCCCTGCCTACTTAACCAGCTTCAATGTCTCACTTGCCTCTTTTTGGGTTGGGAGAGACCAAGCCTGCTGCAGGGACACTTCCTACAGGTTGCTCAAAGCCTTTAGACCCCCTTTCACTACTGGGAGGCTGCTCTAAGGTGTCCCCGGAACATTCTCTTCTCCAGGCTTAACAACCCCAACTCTCTCAGCCCATCCTTAATAGCAGAGCTGCTCCAGCCCTCGGATCATCTCTGTGACCTCCTCTGGACTCACCCCAATAGATCCACGTCCTTCCTGTGCTGAGGCTCCAGAGCTGGACACAAGAGATTCCAGCTGAGGTCTCATGTGAGCCGACTAGAGGAGGAGAATCCTCTCTCTCATCCCTCTGGTCTCACTGCTTTGGATGCAGCTCAGGATACAGTCAGCTTTCTGGGCTGTGAGTACGTATGTCTGGAGTCTAGATACCTGATTGGAGTCTTCATGCAAATTACATAGGGTTTATTTAAATTTAAAAGACTTCATATATTTAGAATAAAAAAATGCCTCCTAAGTCAACAAACAAAACAGAAAAGCATAACTGTCAGTGAGGCTACTGCAATAAGAAAAGAGGCTGATTCTGGAGAAGAAAAAGAACATAATGTCAAAATGCAGTGTAAAAAAGTGCTGCTTTATGGGCTACATAAATGTCACACTGCAACAAATATGAGTGCAAAGGCTGTCAAAAAGGTTAAAACTTATCTTGAGATCACAAAACTTTCTCCTTTAAGATTTTAATAGGGAAAAATAATAGCTGAACTCTCTACCAAGCAAAGTTTCTAAAAGAATCAGAAGAGGTTAAACTTCATTACATTTGTATGAAAGCGACAAAAGTGGATGGAAAGGCTCAAAACTCTGATTGCAAGAGTCACTTTTGTCTCTGCAAAGAGACAAGACAGACAGTCCTGGCAATAGCTCAGTGTCAGCCTGACAGGAGCTCACTGCCTCTCACTCCCTCGCCTGAAATGGTCATCAAAACATAGCAGAATGACTGAGAAATGAGCTCGACTGGCAGGAGCCTTCACAGTGACACCAGGTACCCACATAAAAACACTTCCAGTTTTCAGTGCAGAATGTAGTTAACTGGATCCTTTTGCACCAGCTCCAACATAATAAGGAACCTTTGTTTGAACATCCGTATCAAGGTCAGAACAACAGCAAAGTATAACATCAAGCAACACATTTGAGGGGATGGCTCTGGAGCAGCTGGTAAGTTTCCATGATGAATGAGAATTGCAGCAGTTTTCAAGAGACCAACAGAAGGCTGGCAGGGTCCTAATCAGCCATAACATCAGTAGTAAAGATCTAAGGAGACCAGAGCGTTTGCAAAACTACAAAATTCTCTGGGCTTTAGTTTCAATAATTACAGCTGTGACAGCTGGACGGTGCGGGTACATGACTGGAATTGGTGGGAGACTTTGACATATGGTGCTGCTGAAATCCTGTCTGTCAGGAAAGGAGCATAAAATTACCCCCCAACAACTGGGGGTTGCAGCACAGGTCATCCTGTCTCAAAGTAGAGGAGCATTATTCCAGGTTAACATTCAACAAATGACAAAATGTCACTCGAGTAATGTTAAAGCAGTGCATCAGTGGAAAGCACTGCAGGGTGAGAGGGACAATTTAAGTTAACTAGAGGAAGCACATTGGCATGCTTGGCTTCACTCCCCCATGTGAACACATTCTAACTACATTTCTAGCTTCTGTAGCCCTCCTGGAATAACCATTTGGCGCTGGCACTGCAGGAAGCAGCCTCACGTGAGCTGAAAGAGACTCCAGGTGTCCTGAACAATAATTTTAAGTAGGTAATTCTTTCTAAGCATGCCTCTGCTAAGGTCTTTTAAGTAGTCTAAAACATGCAGGATGGAAAAAGTACACACTCAGGTAGAGGGCACGCTCTGCTCTCCACCTAAATGGATACAACTCTCTGTCAGAAAGCAGTGTGCAGGGCCCAGTGGTTGATTTTCCCTTGTAAACTTCTGATTAAAAATAGATGTAAAAATTCTGAAGGAAAAGCTGCCCAGGAGAACGAGGAAACACAGAACCGTGTGTCAGTGAGATAACCACTCTGTGCTGTGCCCATTTCTGCCAGGAAGAAGAGCCGAACTATAGGCCCTCGAGACAGAATTCATCACTTTATCTCAGTGTTCCTCAAGCTCTGAATGGTGCAAGCTGAAATTAAACCCTTTCATTACCACTCCCTCTTGCCTCTTTTGTTGCCAAAATAGCCATTAAGGGCACTTTTTCTTCCTAAAACATGAAGAAAAAAATGTATTTGCTTACCTTGCAATTGCCAGGCCAGAACTGGAAACTAAAATACTGGTATTTTTTATTTTCCTTTTTTTCCTCCCCTCCTCCTTGAATTTTTTTGTCATACCAAACCTCCTTAAAGCCCAGAGAGATACATTCCAATGTGCAGGACTTTGAGCAAGTGTGGCTAAAGGTCGTCATGAATGAACAAGGAGCTTCTGCTGATGTGGAAATGAAGCACACAGGAGGTGAAAGTGGGGATGGGCTACTGAGCAGAGACATTGCCCAGGAACGTAGGGATAGAACGAGGAAAGTCAAACTAAAACTTGTGAGGCATGTTAGGAAGAACAGGAGGGTTTCCTTAAAGTACAACAGCAATAAAAGGAAGGCTAAAGAAAATGTGGGCCCACTAATCAAAGGGTGCAGTAGACCTAGAGTCAGAGGGACTCAAGGTTGTGAGCGTTTTTGTCTCTGCTTTTACTTGAAAAATCTACCCTCAGGCTTCAACACCTCTGGAACACAAGCAGCAACATGGGAGAATGTTATTAGATTATTTACTTACTCAACAAGAGGGTGGTCAAATATGGAAACAATGATCCAACAAAGCAGTGCAATCCCCATCCTTGTAGATATTCCAACAGCACACGATGTGGTCCCAAGCACCCTCAGGTAGCTGGCCCTGCTTTGGGTCACTGGTTACACAAGCTGGCCTTCCAAGCTACGTTCATGTATGAATCTGTAATGAAAAGTAGGCAATTTTAAAAAGCACCATTTAAAGTTTTTGTATTTTAGTTGTGTATTTTAGTGCAATTACTGCTAAAAGATCTGTTTTAAACTACTAAAAAAAATCAGCATTAAACCTGAAACAGAGGGAGTTTTTTATTCACTTAAATTTTGAAGGGCCTCCCCAGAATGAGAAACTTTAGGTAACATGCAATATTTGACCATAGTAATTCATGTTTGCTTTCTAGCTTGGGCTGACATTCTGGCAAATCAATTAATAATGTCTCAGAGGAAGTAGATGACATTGTTTTAAACAAGCAAAAGAAAGAAAAACATTTTTTCACAAGAATGAGAACAAATTATTTTCAAGTAGCATTACTATAGGTAAGCTCTATCTTAAGCTCTAGCATTTCTTTAGTCTGAACTACCCTGCTCTGGGTAGTTCCTTCCTTCCTCATCATCCCTCAGCATTCTGGGATGCTCCACTCCTGGTTTTTGCCTTGGGGACTTTTTCTTATGCTCATTACATTTCAGAGGGAGAGAGAGGGCAAACCGTGTAATATGGAAACATGAAGGCCTTTTCACAGAAAGCAGAGGAGAAAAGAGGATGAGATCCAGTACTATGAAATTACTACGCAGCATAACACAAGGCTTTACCCTTTGTACAGCCTTGAGAGCTGAATAACAATGAATTTGGTTTCCAGTACTTTCAGAAACTCTGTCTTTAACCAGAGTTCTAAAATGTGTTAAAAAATACCATATGGGGCTTAGTGGTTTTGATTAGAAATGCATTAATGTGGGACAACTGGCTTTTCCAGAAGAAAGGCTTTTCTAACAGGAGAAGGCTGCTATTATTTATATGAGCTGAGATCATCCCATTTTACTGATTCATTTAGACTGATGCCAACTACAACTGAAAAAAAGCATTTCTTCAGAAAGAAATTATGAAATTACTGGAGGCTTTGATCTAACATCACCCAAGTTTTCATCTACAGAGGCTCCCAGCACAAACATTAGTCACTGGAAATATATACTATATAGCATATCTTACAATGGAGAAAAGGAGAGAGAAGCCTATTTGATCAAAATATTTGGAACCACAACCTAAAGTAGGGTTTGACAAAACCTCTGTTTTTTTCTATTTTAGATAGTTAAATGAACTATTTTCTATTAGAAAGTGGATCACTTAGAAAGTAGCAGGGCTCTAAATGCTCATACCCTTTGGCTTCTTTCCCACCATTGTAAAATATCTCTATCCACTAAGCTGGTTCTCAAAAATGCATACATATAACTACATATCCCAAAATACTGTACATCAATTGGTTTATTTGCATTTGCAAATGTTTATCACTCTGTACCTCTATACTCAGCACACTGTTTGCAGCTAAAAAAACTCCCTTTAGGCCTGTAGAACTACCCTGGTTCAATCAAAGAACAACTGCCCTCAATGACTAAATATGAAACTGATATACCACCACCAAAAAAAAGTACAAAACTGGATTAACAAGATATCCAACTCCAACAGTTAAACTGAAAGA
Source organism: Tapera naevia (assembly GCA_033556795.1). NCBI lineage: Eukaryota > Metazoa > Chordata > Aves > Cuculiformes > Neomorphidae > Tapera > Tapera naevia. The sequence goes on along the minus strand of JAUMJJ010000184.1, from coordinate 3,087,017 downwards.
ATTAATCAGGAGCAGAGGCTGAAAGCTGCTGTTACAAGTTGGCAAAGGGTTCTAATCATGCCCAAGGAAAAAAGGCTATATTCTCATAGCAGCCTGCTCTAAAAGAGAGCATGTTACAATGCTTTGACAAAGAAATGTGAAATATAAAGTGTCAAACAGAAGAAAATGCAATCAGTTCACTGATTCTACACTAAAGAATTAAAGAAGGCAATAGCCTTGAGGAATGAAGGCACCTCTGATCTTTCGCACAGCATGGGCTGCCTGTGTTCCCCTTGTCAAACAGTAAATAATCAAAATCAATGGGAGGTGTAAGAACTCTAAAAAAACTTGGAGGAAAAATCCTTTCCCAGATATATCAACAACAGAAGTCATTCCCATGTTATATAATTCTGATTATTAGAAAAAGAGAAAAGGCAGAGACCTGGACTAAATTTTGTACTCTGTATTTCACTGGTATCTGGGAGGCTTTGTGGCATTCTGGGTTTGTATTTTCAGCTCAGCATATTCTTCTGGCTGATCGTTTGAGTAGATCTCACTTGCAGCCCCGTAGGGAAACAAGTCCAAGAACCCTCGGGAGGCCTAGGCCTTGGCAAAGATACTCAGAGTATCAGAGTCGATATCAATACTATGCGACCAAACACAGCTGGAAGGCCAAAACTCTGCCACAAATCAAAATGATGGATACTGGTGTATAAAACCAATGCAACAGGAGTATCTCCTTTTCTCCCTTTATATTTCCTTTCCAGCCCTTTATATGCCTTCCCTCATCCCACTCCCTTCTGGCATCCAAGTTTACCAGGAAAGTTTGGAAGGAGAAGGCAGGAGTCGTGAACACTAGAGTGACACCAAAAAGATGACAAACATGCTGAATTTCTAGGCTTCAGAATATGACATAGACACAGGACATAGCTGACAGCAGCAATACCAGTAGTGATCTCCAAGTTAAGGTGATTATTTCACCTTGCCTCCCTCCCTCTGGATTTAGGGGTAGGTTAATTAATTGAAAGTAGTATGATTTTAATACCCAAACAAATAGCCAGTAACGATCATTTTCATTCTGTGATGGTACAGAGCTTCTATATGCCCGGTTTGGTGGGCTGGCTCAGAGCACCACACACTGACATGAAAGGAAGGAGTACCTCTGGGATTTGTGTTCCCTGAAGTCGGCACGAGCTCACAGCATCGCAGGGATGTCAGTTCCTCAATGGAAAGGCTCTGCTTATCTTGCTCATGAATGATGGAGAGTGTTAGAAACACCCTTACTGACAGAGGCTGACAATTCCCTTTACTATCTAAAACCACACCAGGTTCAGTACTGCGAAACAGCGTGGTCTGGTTCTGCACAGAGAAACACCCGTTGTGTCAGGCAGTCTTACACAGAGAGTAAGAGCAAAGGAATGAAGGCAGGAACTGGCAAACCAAAGCAGTAAGAAACGGCCTCTTCCAGAACAGCCGTGTGGATCCTCTACAGCTGGCGACCCTCTTGTACTGTCAGATCTCACTGGAAGCTGAGCCACTTGGCTATGCGCACATTTGATGTTGGTACATCATTTACCAACAACTCTAGGATTACTGCAGTTGTCTCTAACTGGATTTGGACATCCTGTTCCAGTGAGAAATTAGCAGGCAGTGTGCCAGACCTTATGGCACACCTAAATTGGAAAGCCACTTCTTCACTGTCTGCCCAGGGAGTACCTTGCTCCTGAAATAGTTATCTTCAGAGTGAGTCTGAATACTCCTTGATACTCTCAAAGTGAAAGACCCAGCACACTAAACACAGCCCTCGTGCTAGGATCATGCTTCCAGCTGGGAAAATATAGCAGTGTCTGCATGTTTAATACCATCTACATTTTTGACATATCAGCTGAGCCCCTGGGTGATTTCAAAGAGGCTAATTATAATTACCTCTTCCTCTTACTAATAATGCCAGCGAAAGAGTAATGACTGCACTCGTTCAGCCTACGGCCTCTCCGAAAAACAGGATATTCAGTAGCACAGGGAGCACGTTTCCCGCAGCCCTACGTGCTTCTCTGAGCTCCTGACGTGCAGGTATCGTGCAATACGAGGCAGTTCATGGGCCACAAGTTCTCCTGATGCTTCCAGTGACTGCATCAAACGCAATAAGCTGGCTTCCCAGAACATGGGGCCACAGCTGAGATTATACCCAACTGCTGTCATTTACAGCCTTTCTTTCGAAAAGGCCTCGGCATTTGGGGGTTGGATGATTTTTTGGTCCCTTCTAACCCAAACCATTCCCTGATTCCATGATTTTTAGTAGGTACAGGAGTGGAAAAAAAAAAAAAAGGGTGTTTCGAAACACTAAAACCCCCCCAAGACTTACTATTTTCAATATTAATACATGGTTTATAATTGTCTTCTCATTACTGTATACTAGCTTTTATGACTGTTTCAGAGATTGTTCCAAATGCCAACATTGAATGGAAGTGGGGGTTTCACCTCTAAATACAGGCAGCATTTCCTAGCCTGAAGAATTCTTCTCATACCCATCTAATAAACTGCTTTGTCAGTAGATAACACAAAATTTCATAAGACACACTTGAAAACCAAGTGCAAGGCTCAGAGTATATTTTCATTTCAGTATACACGACTTTATACAAGGAGCTCCTGTGAACTTCAAATATCAAAGAGGGAGGAAGCCCCCAGCTGAAGACAGCTACATGTAAGGCCCCGAGCACAATAACTTTTAAAACAATCTCTTGGAAATTTTCTGTCTGACTTTTCTTGGGAACACAAAGGGCATGGGCCTACCAAAGGTCTGCTGGACACACAGGAGGTGGGTGGAATTTGCTTTGTTCATCCTTTCCAAACTGGCTTTGTAAATACTCACTCTGATGCTAAGGTTTTGAGAAAGTAGTTATAAAGCAAATTTGAATGATTAATGATCCAAGACATTTTAACATGTTATTTCTCTATTTTCAACATAAATAGTGTGTAAAGGGTGTTTAAAACTTTAATGAATCGAACTGTATGAGTAAAGAATGTTAATCATTTTAATTGCCCAGTAGTCTGAAATTAGATTTAACAGTCTGATAATGTATCTTTAAAGGAATACAACCCCAGCTCTATAAAAAATCCCTTCCAAGCCAATTCTAATAATTTCTATTTATCTTTTATGACATTAACTGTTATACCAGTCCGCCGACAGACAGCCTTACGCTCACATTTAGTTTAAATGTGGTGCAGTATAGTTTTTCATTATCATTAACGTGCTCCTGGTGGGCAGAGTGCAATGCAGTGGCACTGGTCACACTTCATTGCTTTATCTCATATGACAAAGAGAGATGATGTGCTTCAGTCCAGGCCGGAAGATGAAAGCAAAAGGTGGCCATGGGAAACTCCCCCTGCCGCCTCGGAACAGCAGAAGGGCTGCATCGTGTGACTTGCTAACAGCACGAAGGGGCAGACAAATAGATTTTCCTCTATATTTATAACCAGCATCATTCTTCCTTTCAGGCCTTTCAGTGCAGGTAGCTGTTTTATATGAAATGAACAATCTTTATAGACGTACCAGAGCCATAACAAGGCTGATTTTCAGCGAGGCTGAGGTATATAACTCTTACAGAATTGTCAGGCTTCTTGCTCAACAAATCAAGCCTAACTTATGATGTTTGCAGTGTAATTTTTATTCCTGTTTGACTAGCCAACTACCCAGTGGTAATAGGATGTTAGAAAAGGGCAGTAGCAATGTTTGTACATGCCATGATTGATAGGCAAACTCTGCATTTTTCATTTATATCTCCTGATTCCAAATCAGTTAAGTTTAGGAAAAATGAAACAAAATGGCAAGAAAAATGCTTGCAGATTGCAGCCCAGCACTCTCGTAGATCTGAGTTCAGCCCACATCTGCTAGGATTGTCTGGAAACATTAAGATATCTAAATGAAAATCAATACTATATGTGCCAGCATTTACTACCAAGAACAAGTATCAAGAGACCTCAGCTAATCAGGCTTTCAAGTTTGTACTTGAGCCATAGTCTGAACCCCAGGGGTGTCCTAATTGGCCCAGACTAATCACAGAAGAGTTAAATTTATAACCAGGAAAGACATCTTGTTTTTCTTACCAGTCATCATTTTGAAGCAGAAAGCCTCACCTGCATGGTAGTGGGTGGACGGTGAGCGCCACCGGTCACGCAGGAACTGCTCCTCAGCCGTCAACGGCAAAGGTAAAGACTAATTTACTGCCTTCCATAAAACCAGTCAGGCACATTTAAGCTTTTGGTGGGTATATAGTGCTATCAACCCTCTCACATGAACTGCATATTTTCTCAACTTAAAAGCTCTGTATTTAACTCTCCTGAGCTACAAGGCAGAAGCTTTATATTCTAGAGGTAAAAGACCCTCTATGCACTGTCACCTCCTTTCCTAATTTTTAGTGCCTGCAACATAAATATATTTCCCAATCAAATCCTGTTGGTGGGCCTTTGTTTTCTTTTTTCCATCTGCAGTGAATGCGGATGTGCACAGAAACTAGCACAGTAGTTCAGTTCATATGGTACAAAGACAAGTGCATGGTATTTTTCCTACACTAAAATAAAGTTCCTTATTCTAAAATAAAAGTGTGCACAATATCTATTGGAAGACTGTTGAACCATCCTGTTAAAAATTATACTGCATCAAGGGACTGGGTTCCTAATATTTTTATTTGGGGTGCCAAATGTGAGCAGATTTTATACTATTTTCAACAAATTAAACAGAAATACATAAAATGTTTATAAAGCTCAGTCTTCTATTTTGGGCTTATTTTGAGTAACTTAGCAATTCTACATAGACTTCTTTAAACAGAACAGAATAAAGAGATACATTAAGCCAGGGAATGCAGAATCTAATGTTTTTAGTTTTTTTCAAAAGGATATGTAAACATCCCTGGAGATTCACATCTACCAGAAGTTTAATAACATTATTTAGATCCTTTGTGTCCCATACGTTAGATGTATTTTTAATGTACACCTCTTAAAACCAAACAAAAAGTTGTCAGATATTGTATTCTCTTCTCACCACTGTTAATGGTTTCCTAGACAGAGCTATCATGGAAACATCACGGCATGTTGTGATCAATGAAAGCTTGTTTCTCACATGGCATGATGTTTCCCTTGGATTCTCATCCCCCAATAGTGCCTGCTGTGAAATTTTGTCAGTTCTTTTTTACCTTTAGGGCTCTCTCTTGTCCTCCATGTTGTAAGCTGCTGCGTTATCTTCCAGAATCACTCTTCCTGTCTACTTTGCCGCTTCGCCTCCCACTTCTGATGGGACACGGCGGGCTATCTTCATCTTCCCCTTCAGCCCCTGTCTGATAACTTACTGCTCGCTCACCGTGCAGCACAGAAAAAGGTAATAAACAAAATAAAGCAGACACTGAATTTCAGCAAAACCCACGCAAATCCACAGCAGCACAGAAAGGAAGCAGCAATCTCTCCAGAAGAATTCTGTTATCTGACTTTCTCTTTCTAGCCTGGACACTACTTGTGCCAGTCAGCACGAAGGTGCCAAAATCATAAGATGCACAGAATCTAGTTCAAAGACACATTCTTCCTCCATTTCCCTTTACGCAACACAAGACTTCACTATCTTTAGTTTCCAAATACGTAAGGAAAAGATAATTCTTACACCAACAGAATTTTTCTATTGTACAAAATAAGAGATCTTGGAACTATCCGTTCTGGTTCTGACCAACACCCTTTAATAAATCCTTTGGAGCGGTTTAGGAGACTACCACTGTCCAACTCTGCTTCTCCACCAGAGCCTCTCACACTTGTGGCAAAAGAAAAATGTACTCTGCACCTGCTGCCCTTCATTACTACTGAAGGATTTTTATCTTTAAATTAACATGTTTGATTGTGAACTAAAAACACTTCAGGTGCTCTAACATTTTCCCTGGGGCTACCCTTGTCTACACTCACCATGGCAGTGGCTTCTGACAAGAAGGAGCTATAAGAGGAATGGAGGTGCTAATGTTAGGCCATGTGCAAGCCTATGTTCTATTGCATTCTCCTAATCCTACCAATGTGCTTTTATTTTTGCTATCCTTTCAATTCTGCTATCGATATCCTAATTCCATCACCAGGAACCCACTGCAGAAAACATCCTACCTTCCAGCTCCCTCAGTTACCAATTCCTTGTCCAAACAAAACTGACAAAACAGAGCAGAATCAGGATTTTATTTCCCATACTTCAGGATATTACTCTGATTTGAGGCCTTATACAAAAGGTGGCTGTAAATGACCCGTCTTTGGTACACATCCAAGCTGAGCTGAGCAGCAGCTCTACGCACTTCCAGTAGAGTTCATTGTCATCTAGAGATGGAGACATGTAAGAAAACATGGATTTATCTTTTTTTTTGGGGGGGAATAAGACCAAATACCTCTGGACACATACATCACTATAAAGCAAAAAGGTCAATCAATAACAATGTTGTTCAAGGGTCTTGTCCCTCCCCAACCCTCTTCTGTAGCTTTATTGGCTAACTAGGAAAGCCATCAAGTACAGCTGGATGCATAAGGAGCAAAGGCAACATAAATCCTCCCTTTTCAGCAACATTATTAACACTATAGAAGGAAAAGCCCCAGGAGACTGAGGTCTTGGTTATAAAAGAGGAACCCTACACCAACCCAGCTGGAAAAAACTCATGTACACGTAGTAAAGAAGGGCAGGAGTCCACTGCAGAGCGAGGAGCAAGGCCCGAGTCACCTTAAACTCTCATTGAAAAGATGATTGATTCTGCTCTATTTTGCTTCTTCCAGCAAAACATTGCAGGATATTTTCTCTGCTGCTTGCCTCCAAGTTCACTGTATTTGTTTGCCAAGCACTGCAGTTGTCAGATGAACGTGAACTCCCCCTGATGGTGCACACCTATTTTCCTTATGATGTAAAATCCTCTTTTTCACAAGCAGTACAAACCACAAAAACACGTAATTCTACTTATTTTCACGTGATAATGAATGAAACAACCTAAAGCTTATGCCAAATCAACAATCTTGGCAATATCACACTGGGATTCTATGCCAACTTCTGTTTAACAAGCAACGTTATTAACAGAGAAAATAAGGAGTTTTTTAGTTTCTGCTTTGATTTGCCTACTTGAATTTTCTGGTACACGGAATTCTCCCACGCATATACATCCTAAAAAACTAACAAAGGCACAGCAGTTGTACTACTTTCGTAAGAATTGCTATTGCAGTCAGGTTTTAGACAGTTTAGAGTTTGTTGGCTGGGGTATTTTTTAATAATATATTAAAATCAATACTCAAAATACAGCTTCAAGGCACAAGCTTCAGCCCATCCTTTAGACTGCACTATCACACACTCCAAGAGCTGGGTTTTCTGTGAAGATCTCACCTCTTAACTGCTACTCAGGAAGTAGAACTGAATTAGAAATAAGATTTCACTAGCCAACAGATGATTCCCCTGGCACAGGGAAGGCACTGCCGCTAATGTGCCAGCTCTCCTACTGCCACCCACTACCTCAGCATATGGGGTGTGTCAGGAGTAAAAAGGCAGCAGAACAGCACATCCTTATATTCCTCCTCCCCTGAACAGCTCAGTTCAGTCACCAGCACTACTGGCAGCTCTTGGAGTTGTCTGTCAAGAGGCTACAAGGTCAGGGATGAGCACAGTAAGGGACTGACGCTCCCTCTCCCTCCTGGGGTGAGCATCAGCCCCAGATTCCAAGTATCCTCGTTAGTTCAAGGGAAGACTTTGTGCAATATGCAACCAAATCCTAAATTGTAAAAAATGTTTATGCTACTCATGTGGAAGTAGTGTAAAACCAAATCACAAATAACCTGACACCTTCTGCTTTTTATTCTTTAGATCTTCTCTCAGTGCTGTACAACTCAATTCAACTCTATTTCAAATCCATCCTTATTATTATTATTTTTACCAAAGCAGAATCCTCAAACATTCTGCACGAATTTGGGGGTTTTGTGAGTTGTACAGATGGGTTAATTCTTTGGAATTAAATAAAAATGATCTGTGCAGTAACACTTGCCATCATCCTGTGACGTTCCTTCAGAATTAGTCCAGTTGTGTCATGCTCCTTGTCAAAAACTGATCCCAGTTTTCCATTGTTGTATCTCTCAGATCAGGCCTTTATTTCTGTGTATGCAACTGTAAGATGTCTTCTGAACCTGCTGTCTATAACTGATTCCTACAATTCACATTTGAACATAGAGCATGTATTGTGAAGGCTTCAGAGTTGAGCTGAGTGACCAAGAGCTGCTCCGTATCCCTGACTGGACTCCACCAATAGCCCAGATTTTAACCTGCATTTAGAGCAGGTAGAGTTCATGTGACCTCCCAGAAGTAACAGCACTTCTACTGCTTGCTTCTTTGCATTCAATGTGTTCTAGGCATAGAAAAGATGCTTTAAGGCATACTAAAATATTCAGTAATGAAAAGGACAGTAAATAAAAAAGATCACCAAATTTCATTAAACAGTCCCCAAAATGAAATCACCATAAACAAGAAGATATATTCTGCAATTCTTTGCTGAAATAGGTATTACTTATAGCTTATATTGTCCTGAAAAGTGAGTCTTCTATTCGGCCATGTAAAAAGAGTACTACCAAAAAGTTTTCAATAAAAGCTTTTGTCTCAGTGCATTCCTGAAGGAAAGGAAGACATCATCTTTCACAGCTCCTGGAAGACTGCAATGCAGTAATAAAGAATGGATACTGAAGTACCTGGATGATTCTACAAAAAGGAAGCTGTATTATACAAAAAAAGTTTAATGTCATCACCAAGTTTCAGAGTTAACAAATCATTTAATTTAAATAAGGGAAGTATCTTTTCCTTTAGCTTTGATGATCTAGGAATAATCTGAATTTGAAACATTTCCATACCAAAAGTACAGGCAAAAGCATTAATTAAAATGGAGTCTCAGAGTCTACAAAAGTTACCTAAAAATGGTAGTTCCCTACTCCAGCCTCGAGAACTGACTTCTGTGAAAAAGAAAGTACTTGTACTTGTTCTTTCCTTCTAGACTTTTAATAAAAACTGCAAATACTGTTGTTTATAACACTCGAGAAAATTCATGGTGTCTATTAGAGTAATTTTGTTTGCGACAGTAAACTCAAAATAACTGAATGTAAAGATGGGACTTCAACCTGACAAATTCAATTTCCTAAATATTCAATTAACACTTTTATAGAAATATTGACAACTTTACTAAAGTGAATTTTACTCTGCATCTAAGCAACTATGTTGTGTTTTCAACCCATTTAACAGAATTTGCATGAGTCTAATTATTGAGATTCTTTTTGTCATCACTCCTCATACCTTCTTATGAATTCTTCCTTTACCTTTAAAATCAGATCTCTTTGTCGTTGACTAAAAAAAGGTCCACACCAAAGACTTGATTTTTTCAAAGCCATCCTTAGGCAGCTGAACTTTGCAAGTATCCAGCATTTCTTAAAATCAAATTCTTTCTTCTCCAGGCAATGCCTATATGATGTTACATCAATTTAATCTGCAGGCTCTAATCATACTGATTTAGCTACCTGTACATCAAACCCAAGTGCAGCCACACCACTTGGCAGTGCCAGCAGAAGGGACCTGAGTTGTTAATTACTGCACAGCACAGTACTTGGTTTGAAATACCCACTCGGTCAGTATTCTATCCCTCAGCCCTGTCCTCCCTATCCTTGCTCACAGATCGCTTGTCCCATAGTTGGCCATCTTAACATCACCCATGGTTTTCAGGTTTGGCAGTGGCATCATTTACTGAAATGTTTCTTCGTAGACAGCAGATAGAAAGAACAAGTGACATGAACGGGGGATTTCCATTGTCTCATTATTTTTCCTCACTACCACCCCAGGACCATCTCTCCCCACCTTCATTTGATCATTCCAGTCCTTGAAGACCCAAGTATAAAGAGCTACAAAGAAGGGAAGACATTTGTATGGTTCAAGCAAATCTGGGAAACCTGCACAAACTACTGCCTCGTATATGTTTAAAAACAAACCTCCTTATTCCTAACTATCACAGGGAGAAAGGCTGAGGTGAAATAACAGTGCTGAAGAGCAGCTCAAAGAGCGGGGAAAAGAAACGATACAGAACGAGCCCATTTGAATCCGCATACTGGAGTTACTTCATTTCAAGAAAAGATTACTCACAGTCACCCGAGACTCTTATGTTGTACCTCTTACAGAGAAGGCAGAATATTCTGGGCAGAGAGCTAAACTCAGTTTTGAAGAAGTAAGAAAACAGGAATAGCTCTGACCCCTTCAAAATATCTTCTGCACTTCTCACATTACAATTAGTATCAGACAAGAATTACAAAGGCTTCTCATCCCTTAATTCTTATTAAAAAACGTCCTTGGCTGCATTGAGTTTAAAAATATCACAATGCTGAAGCAAACCAGGAATTTTTTAGTCGTAGCAGTCTGAATGACAGAGCATTAGCACCTTTATCAGAGGGGAAATGAACACAAAGCTGAACTGCACGTGGTTTTTACAGCAGATTTGACTAAAGAATCATTGTTCATTAAGCTAGTTTTATAGCTAAGTGTCTCTGCAATTTGAAATGTAATTAAAAAGTTGACAGGACATATGTTTGTAGTACCTATAACTGCAACTCACTTTTACTTTGGGATTTTTCTGTTCATGTTTGGTTTTGCACAATGTGGTTAAAAACTATAATGTCATTAAGCTGTACCACATTCAGCAGGTTTGCAATCTTCTCATTTTACCTTTGCACATCATCACAGGCATTTTCCAGCAGTGCGGTAATAGAATCTGGATACAGCCAATGCTCTTAAATAGCCCACTTCCCAAATCAACAGTAGTCCTGATGGATTTAAAACGTGCAGCTATGCAATAAAGATGCTGTATGACATACGGGTATTTCCTTCCGTTGAAACGCTCCTCTCAGAAATACTTCAAGAGGGCTTTAAAGTAACCTTCCACATCACATTTTGAAAAGGGGGAGGTAAAGGAAAGTCTCCTCCACATTGTGGATTCAGTCAGGCGGAGGACACGACTTGTGCAATCCTAATAAATCAGAGCATTCCCGTGTGGCAGAAGCAACAGGGGAATAGTGTAAGAGCAGGGCTGCATGTTGACCTAAGCAAGAGCTTATGGAGAAATGATGTCCTCTTAAACAGACTCCTGTAGAGATGTTCTGCATTTCCTCTGACAAATTGTAAGTGCCCCCACTGTAACATTCCTAACAAAATAGGGCTGATTTAGCAATGCACAAACTGCCCATTATCCTACTGCATAAAAAGGCCATTTAAAGCAAAGCCTTAAGACACTGGCCCGTTGGCAACAGTACATCTGAAAAATGACCCCCATCTTGTGCCACTGAAGCTGTTAACTACCCATGGGAATGTGCCTCATTTACAATACAGACAAATGTTAACTTTAACGAGTTTAAAAACTGCTATTTTTCTTGCATGACTTTGATAACACTTGAAATCTCAAGCAAATCCTTTGGCTATTTCTTCACCTGGAATACCATCTAACTGATATTGCCACCACATTTGTTTCCAGCTGCCCTTGTCTTCCCTCACTCAAGCAGAAACACTGGGTAAAAGTGCAATTAAAAAGTACATCCACTCCAAAACAATGCTGAAAAGATTAAACAATCCATTTTAACAAACTCTTCCCGTCTGAAAACTTTGCATGCCCAGATTACTACCTGTCATTATCTTCCCAAGAGATGGAGTACCTTTTTAAGAAGTATCTCTAATGAGATCTACAAATCTATGTGGAAGACAGCTTACTTTATTGTGTTTATAAAGATAAAAAAATATTTTAAACAGGTTATGGCTCTTGGGACTGATAAAAACACAATGGGGGTAAGGTCACTCCGAAATGTTAATAAAAGTTTTCATATAATATGATGACTCTCAAGGAGAGAGAAAAAAATAACTGTGAAAGTATATTTCCTGCAATGGTAAACACTCTTACACCTAGTTGATTCTCCCAATCCTTCATTTGTTCTGTTGGTGGACATCTCTAGCTGTTTGATTACCCACCTGGGGTGGAATTACTGTTAGCTGATGCAGCATCTTTGCCTGAACTTCATCCGTCCTCATTTTAAGCTCTTCATCTGCCTGCCAGTGAGCAATAACCAAAAAGAACTTATCTTAGCCATAGAATAGGAAAATCTATTCAAACCCAGCAAGAGCAATGCCTTTTTTTTCCTCATGGTGTAATTTTCACAACAAGAAATTGTGGAAAATACAGCAAGGCCAAGTGACATCTCTAATTCTGCACCACTAAAGCATCACACCACGCTTATAAATCAATCACAGAATGCTCTGGGCTGGAAGTAAACTTAAGGATCAACCAGTTCCATGGGTAGGGACACCTCCCAGTGGATCAGGGTGCTCACAGCCCCATCCATCCTGCCAGCCTTACACTGCCCACCGTCCTCTGTTCCTTCAGCCTGGTGTTCTGGTGCTGCACAGCATTCACCACCAGCTGAAAGCAAATGCTTTTTTTCCAAGTAGGACTTCTTAGACAACAAGTAAGCTTACTGTAATGAAATAAACACTAAATACTTTCACATTTAGGCAAAGTACTTGGGAGAAAGCCAGTGTCCTCCCTATCACGTTTTCCCCACACGTGACCAGCTTCTAAAAACAATTTAAGACCAGTTTCTGTATAGGCCTTGAAGCATGTAACTCCATTAACTGCAGGCCCTCAACACCCACGTGTCTATCCAAAACAGACACCTGTATTTTTGACTGCAGGAAAAATTTTGTCTTGAAGTTGTTACTGTGTGTTTAATGATTTTAAACTAATTTGATAAGTAAGGTAATGCATTTTATCACGTTAAAAATAAATAGTGAAATAAAAAAGTTTAGAGCACTAGCAACAAATTTTCTCATCAGCCTTGTACACAAAAGATGAGCTTCTCAGAGTTGGTTCTGAAAGGTCTCTGTGCACAAACATGTCAAAGTGGAAAATGCTGCATTAGTGTGAGACTCGCAAAACTGATATTTCAAAAGAAACTAAAATCATGCAAATAATTATAATATTGCACTTATGTAATTTATATAGGTTTTGAGGGAAATAAATAAATCCAAAAACCAGGTCTTGGTCAAAATCACAAGAGGTCTGAGTTTCATAAATTACATCTGCTCACCTGATTAATATAAAAGTACACTTTTTAAGCTGTTCACATGAGCACTGTGTTTAAGGTCTGTCTATCACAAAAACAAAGACTTTGCCCAACATTTCCTTTCTTTTCAAAATTCCAAGAAAGTACATTAAGCATCAGCATAGTGAATTCCCAGCCTCAACTCCACCCATGTGTTTTGGAAGTACCACTGCATCACTCTGTGGCCAGGCACAATTCAAAGCAAGCTAAAATATGCATTCATTGCCAGGAATTCCCAGGTGACACTGGTGCAGACATCTCCCAGGCATGGGTCATCCCCTCTAAGCATGGGACCAGAACCAGAGCAACAGAACAGAACCACTCAGAGCCTGAACTGCCTTTGTGAGAGCTCAGCATGAAGCAGACCAAGGAGCGGAGTTCCTGTATCACCAGGTTCATCACCAAGACGTCCAACTTAAACTGCTCAATGCTCCTCTGACCTTTCCTCATTTCCAAACACTCCTCAGGCCCATACCTGTATTTCTCCCAGTCTTTTGTTTAAGATAATACACACAAGTGCAGTGTCACCTATGTCCCTTCACCTCGAACAAAGCCACAAGGTGAACAATACAGAAACAGATGCTGGTGGCAGGTGTTTCTACAGACAAACAGCAACAGCAGTGAGCCCAACTTAACTTTCATTTCTAGAACCCATGTGTCAAAGAGTTTTGAAACTGCCCCAAAACACAATAATGTTGGTTTGCATGTTTGTTTTTTCAAGATGTGTGTAATTATTTCAGCGTTAGAAAGGAATTTTATGCTCTGTAACAAACCCTGAGACGCAGAAAGGAACTGCAGATTACTGACAGCAAGCCTGAAGATTTATAAAATGCAGAAATAAAAACTTCGCAAAATAAAAGTTTCTTTTACAATCATTATGCCATTAATAAATTAAGATGATTTATCAGTTGAAATATATCCTTGGAAGTGTCTGGTGTTCTGTTTCATCCAATAGTCACTAGTGAAAGCAGACTAAAAAAGTTCCATGCTAGTTCTGCTGGGATGAGAGAACAGCTGTTTGATGTTCTGGTTTATAAAAGAGGCCAAGAGAGAGTGTATTTGCTGTGGAATTAATTGGTCAAAATTAAGCACATACTGCTTTTCCTACTTATGGCAGGATTCTATGTGATTTAATAAACATGATAAACAGCTTGCGAGAATAACAAAGGGATGGTTCTGGGCCACCCCCATAGCACATGGATTGTCAGCAGGGTTTGAGTAACCCACAATTCCAGAAACAAGACAGAGGGTAGAATATGGCAGAGAGGAAACCTGGAACCTTCTCTCAGCTTGAGAGAATCAGTTGACAACCTGTCCACAAAGCCCTTCCCTCTTCAACAGCAACCTGAACCAAAGGAAGCATCGTTACCCCTCACAGAAACACCCTAAACCCATCAAGCTGTCCAACAACACCACATTTTAATCTGTAGTATTTAAATTGGTAATAAAGGAAGTGGTTTGTCTGAATTTCCATTTCTTTCAGGACCTAATAATGAAAGACTGGGGGGGGGGGAAATGTGCCATGCACTCTCTTTCACATCTTATTACATTTATTCAGCTTTATTACTAATTCTTTGTTAATATAATTTTCACCCTGGGAACCACATTTTTTGCCTAGCTACCCTGATACATGAAACCCTTAAAGCAGGAAGGCCCTGATCACCACATCATATTTCTCCTGGTATTTTAAAATGACACTCACCATCTTGTTAGAAGGAGGTTCTATCAGCAGGCTGCTCCCTGGAGGGGTTCTGAAAGGTGCCTTAAAGAAGTTTTATCTAGCATGGTGGCCTAGAGAGCTGAGGAAGGGAACTGAAATGCCCACACAGGTGTGCAATCCTTCCCTCCCCACCCCAGGTTCTGCAGTGCATTACTCCACCAATGAGTGCTGTGGCAGGGAACTTGAACCTCCAGCCAATCCACCCTGCCACTTGCTAAGAGATGGAAAGCACAGGAGTGTTCCCAGCGCCTCATCCGCAGCGAGTTTATACAAGTTCAGGAAGGAAAGCCCTTGAGGAGCTACAGAGGAAAACTGCAGCAAATGTGCCTGCACTCACGATGAAATACCAGCCCAGAGGACAGGCGCTGTAATCCCACCAATGATGTTCCAAACCCGTGATGGCTACCAGCCGACAATACCCACAGACCTCAATCCATTTTTATTGTATTCAGGCTGCAGTGTTATATTTCCTGCCTCCCCTTAGCACCACACATACAGTGTACTTGAAAACAAAAATCTATAATATTGATCCCACAATGTCACCACAATTATTCTTTTGAAACAGCCATTGAAAACAAATTACATCTGCACTGCCTTTTCATCCGATTGCTCTGGGTGAGCAATGCTCACCGTAGCCGCCAGCATTTTCAGTGTTAGCACTGTGTCACTAAAGACAGCACAGGAAAAGGGGAAAAAGAAAACCAGGGAACAAAAAACGAGCACTACTAACATATTTTAAGAGGGGGGGGGGGGGGGGAATGAGGGTGGAGGAGGGCAGACCCCTCAAATTAACCAGACCATAAAAAGCCCCTCTACCATGGTGCAACATTTAAGATTCTTAGTTTTTGCTATACAAACCGGGACAAGACTGGAAAGCACAGCAGCCACTTCCCCTCCAACAGTGCACGAGGTTGGCTTTTTCCTGCCCACTGAGCCAAATATAGTTGTTACAGTAATTAAATTGACAAAGATTTAGAGAGGGGCTCATTTTCAGGTAGTCTATTTAATACCTTGTGATGACAAAAAGTATTATTTGAAGCAACATGATTTTAACCTCATGTAACATAATTCTATTGACAAACTGTAAGACTTCCTTGACAAGGGAGAAGTGATTAACACAGAAGCGATGACCAGCGAACAAACCCACCCATTCAGATTAGAACAGAGGCACGAGCAGGCACGAAGGAATCTGCCCAGGAGAAGCCGAGGCCTTTTGACACAAACAGCAGGAATTTCCAGATGAGGGAGAGAGGAGACAGGAGAAAAAAAAAAATCCACCTTCTTTAATTGCAGTCTTCCAATATTTACTAATTTTTACCCCAATAATGGTTTTGCTCACAAACACGATCCCCCCTATCGGCGCATGCGTAGTGACCCCCGTGGCACACAGAAAGCAGCGCCGTCTCACAGCGAACACCCGGCGTCAAACGCCAACGTCCACGCGCTCGTTAATGCTCTGCTTTGGTACAACACACACCTCGTCAACACTTAATTCCTTTGCCATCGTGGTGCTTTGGCCAAGGCAAAGCGCTTTCGTAAAGCTGGGACCACACAAGTCACAGTGGTGGGTTCCTGCAGCAGGGAAACGGCAACTTTGCAGTATCAAGCAAACCAATAGCCTTGTTGACATGAACATGGGAGTCTAACCCCTGAAGCCTCCTGATATGAAGCATTGATTTTTCTGTCTGGGTACAGTTCCAAAGCCATCCATTCTCTACGGGCAGGACTCAGAGAGCCAGAGGAAACCGGGAAAAAAAAAATAATCTGTTCCTTCCACTTTTACCTCCAGGCAAAGTTAAGGAATAAATTCTACATTTTGAGGGATGATTTGCTCAAGCCACGTTTAGTAGGAGCTTATTGCATAAAAAAACATTTTGTTTCCCTGACCCTTGCAACCTGTGACCACTTATTCTTTTGTGCAACTTCTTCACGCGATAACAGCAGGGGAAAGCGCCTGGAGAAAGCACCCCTGGTTACTTGTTATTCTCCAAATAATATCACCAAGCTTACTTATTATTCCTCAAATAATACTGTCATGTTCACTTGTCATTCCTCAAATACCACTGCCAGCTGACTTGTTATTTCCCAAATGCTTCCATGCCTACTCGTTATTCCACCTCGTGTAATTACTACATCCCTTACTTGTTATTCCTTCTCATATACTACTTGGTTATTGCTCATGTACTACTGATAGGCCTCTTTGAGAAAGGAAATAATATTATCATTCTGTGTATTTTTGACACCTGTACACTGAGCCCCCGTTTCCTCTGCACCCCTGTTGTGTTCATTTAGTAGCTACTGTAAATACACACTGAAAGACACCAAATCCTCTTGTGGAAAGACTCAAGAGTTCTACAGTTTGGAGTGAGACCAATATGTTTCACTGACTTTTAAAATAGATAAAATAAGATAAAATGATAGTAAAATAAAATTAAAATAAAATAAACATAGAATTAAAGTAAGATGAAAAAGAAAATTAGTATCAACATAAAATAAAAAATTAAAGCCATGGTAAAGCAAATAATCACAACTGTCCACCTCCTCAGCAGGACACAGTCAGCAGCCACACAACGGGGTGTTTCCTGCTCTGGTGACAAGAATGCTGAGCCAGTTTTTACTGTTTGTCTCTTGTTTTCAAAGAAACAAAGCAACAGCATTAGACAGGGGATGCCAGTGTTACAGAAGGCTAATGTTTGGACACTGAATTTGCTCTCCCTTGCAGCTGGCAACTATTTAATTGGGGTTTTTTTAATGTAAATAAATATACAAATGCAATAATTGCCAGTCATCTCTAAAAGAGGCATAAAACACCAATGTCTACAAACATGCTGTACCTTTACATAGATGGATCTGCGTACACACACACTCCTCCAAAATCATGAAAATAAACACCTCTGCATGTCTATCTTTATAAATCTCACAGAGCACACACTCTCTACAGGAGCACGACAATTTTAACAAATATATGTCTATCCATACCCACAACAAACAGATTAATCCCAGCCAATCTCCTGTGTTCCTATTGCAGAAGTATGCTTATATTATGTTCCACTATGAATATGATTGTATATTTATTATTAAAATACTTACTGTTCTGCCTTTTGAAGTAGATGGACAAATGATTTAGGAGCAGAAATAGACTAGAAACAAAATTAATGCAAATAACGTGTTGATTTTTTTTTAGCTTGATTAGCCAAGCCAATGGAAAATTCTAGAAAACGTATACAATTATTTTAACTGTCATAGGCTGGCAATTGTAATTGACATGATTTGTACGAGATGCAGTGTAATAACTGAATATATTAAAAAAAAATCTCATGGCTTGATTACCAGGAGAACATTACTAGTGCCACAATATTATTAACAACACAATTATCATGGCATCCCTAGGACACGCTCTTAGCACTTCAATGCATTAGCGAACCTTTGCTAACGAAGAAAAAATTAAAGTACAGCAAATTTCAAAGCACCAGTTGTACCCAATATCATTAAAAATTTATAAAACTTCCCCTGAACATGACAAGTGTTTGGTTTAAATGAAGATCAGCCATAAGAAGAAGCAGAAATCTTGTTATTCTTTGTCTCTTTCTCTCCCTCTTTTTCTCTTTCTCCCTTTCTCCCAGACCTCCCCCAACCATCACCACCTCAATCCAGCTGAAATATGTAACCATTACAGAGTGACAGTTTGACACACAATGACCTGTCAGAACATTCATCTCTCAATGTTTTATTTTAGTGAGGAGCCAAACTGCAGAAAAAATAAGCAAGTTGTTTCAAGGCTTGGAATGAGATCAAACATTTCTGGCATCCCCACTTACCAGACCTTTGATTTACAATGGATCTGTCAGAGGCTGATTAGACAGTGTGTGTTTAAAAACCTATAGATGTTCCACAATTGCACAAGCTCTCCCCTTCCCCTCGCAGAGAGCGTTTCTGCTCTTTGTTTGAACACAGAGAATAAGCCAGGTTACAGCACAGAACCCTCCACCTTGCGAAGTGGAAAACACCCCGCGCACAACCACAGGCAGCCGCGATTAAATCTTCCTAGGTAGGAGCGCTCTGCTTCTCTCCTAAAAGAAAGCTGGAGCTCCCTGCACTCTGTAATATTCGTTATGCCAATTTCTATTACCTTTTCCTTCCAGGCCTAAAGTTATAATAGTCTGCAGAAAAAATATACCGAGGAACTGCTGCAATCTCCACCTATTTTCAATAACCTTCACAGGCAACACACAGCTAAAAATGAGTCAGACAAAAAAGTGCAGGTGGTTAAAATATTCCCACTCTGTAACATTTTTTTCTCGTAATTGCAACTAGGTGGGAAAAAGGCTAGAAATATATTGTTTCTATTTGTACCTAGAACAGTTGCGGAAAGAGCAGCAGGATTTGTGCCTGGCATTAGAATGTGTAATTCCTTAATACTATATTGTGGCATATGGTTCATTGTAGCAAATTATGAATACATGTGTTTGGAGAGCTTTGGTAGTAAATTTGGGCTTTGTACATCTACTACAATGCCCAAATCTGACAAATGTAATTTATGTAATATTAAGTTAATACAGTATTATGAAATTAGCTCACTGTAGTAAAGCTGTAATTTTTAAATGAAAGACAATGCGATGAAATGAAAACAAAATAAACATTAGCATTTTGTGAAAGGTAGAACAAATCTTCCAAAAGTCTTCTTTGTAATTTATTACAATGCAATGTTTATGACTTCCAGTATATTTAAAACATGGCATCCTTTAACAGTGTAGTACAGCTACAGTGCTGTTCAGAATGATCCCAATCTTTCAACCTCTCTCAGGCAAAGATTTCAATTAATTTAAGAGAGATTTTTAAATGAATGTTGTGTCTCTGACTAAGGCAGCAGCAGGTCAGAACTCTGGGATCTGGTCCCCACGATGCTCCTTACACATTCAGCACTGCACTTGCTCCATGTGGATAGATCTGACCAAGTTGAAAAGGCTGTTGTAGGAACAGAGGCTATTACACTGGATGTGAGAATATTTAAGATACAAAATTGCATTTCTCACATCCATACACATCAACAGGAAGAGGGAAAGTGATAAAAGCATTACACTGTGAGATCCTTAGCTTCTAGGCAATCACGTATGTAGAAACATGCAATTCTGTGCTCTTAGGACAAAGAGGTAAATAAATTAGCCCGAGCAGGAGTCCAAAATTAAAAAAAAAGGTTTAAAAAAAACCAAACCACAAAAGCGTGTTGAGGCTATCCCACGAGACCACAAAGTGATGCACAGTTTCTGATTTAAAAAGGAGCATAAAGAAAAATGTCTGCTACAAGTTAAAGGCTGCAGAGAATTCATTACACTTGCTCTTTGAAAAGCTAGAAACATTGAGAGATGCCATGCAGACATTTCTAGAACACTTCTGGTAGGTCAGAATAACAGAAATAGTCATCCCTCAAAAAAAGTCCTTTGCCTTACTCAAGGCTTCACTTCTAATATTTAATTTCTTGAATGGTTTTGGGTTTTTTTATAAACAGGAATACGATTTCGAGGATTTCTGAGGTTTTACTTGTGCTAAGAAGGAAAACACCCCGTCAAAGTGGGGATTTCCAGTAGCACACGCAAAACATCTCACACCCCAGAAATGAGACTGGAGCTCCAGTTGCTAAAACCTAGCAGTTATGGCCCAGAAAAAGCAACAGTAGAATACAGTGGGCTTCACGTACTTGTGAAGTTCATGTTTCAGCCAACAATGATACATCACAGATGAAAATGTATGACCTTTCCTTCGTGTAAGTGAAAGCCATGTTATACGCTGCTGAATATTGCTGCCATCCTAGAAATTCACTATTGGTATTTATCATTCTGCCACCTCGTTTCACACTCTCTGAGACACAGAGAAAACACTTTCATCTGAGCAATCAGTGAAATGTTAGAATTACGCTAACAGATTAAAGATATGAATGAATTGTGAAATATGAATTAGCAGAAAACGCTGAAGTGAAGTCCTACACAAAATGCCTGGTATGAAACACACATAACGTGCATGCCTGTCCCCCAGGCACAGCTGCTTGAGCTCCTTACTGCTCAAATCCACGTGATGTGACTCCCAATTTTGCACAGGGAAATCTAGTGTTGAATAAGGTGTGTACAATTGCCTACTGTCCTAACACATCTGCGATCTGCGTATTGTGAACTGAGCAGCTCAAGCATAGAAGGTGGCACACCTTAATGCTGAGGAATCTAAGTATCTGTCCTCTGTGAATAGCCTTAATTTTAGATGATAACAAACATGGCTTTGCCACTTTCATCGCAAAAGTGAAAACGCACCAAATAAACTCAGAAAGGGCAAACTTGTGGTATGAGCTCTCTGCTGGGGGGGCCCAGAAGAAGACAACGTGGAGTGTCTGAATGTATTTGAGCCTGGAACTGACACCACTGAGGCTTGGCTAAAAGTAGTAAACCAAGGAGTGTTTAACTTTCAGGGCCCAGTTCCCTACTCATGAAGCAGAAAATCAGGAAGCAAAGGAAGATCAGAATTTGACTCTCTTACATTGTTGCCTAAGCACAAATTCAGGTTATGGGTTAATTTGTTCATCTCCTTAATTTAGGCACACCCAGAACAAGAACTCTACTGACTTGCGTTTTGGTGGACTGTCTGGAGCAGGCTGATTTCCCCTGAATCAAGACTGAGATGCAGTACCAGTACACAAGGCCTTCCACAGGTGAGCCTACATCCTTCTTATGAATCAGCAAGAACACTATTAAATTAAATTTGAAGACAGGGACAAGTGATTTAGGACTACAAGAAAGCTTCATGAACACTTTCACTACAGCAAATTTTTGTGTGCTCGCACCCTGTGCCTGTCTCTCCACCCAGTAACTTTTTAATCTACTGCCCCATTAACACGAAGTTGACACAGAAGGGTTAGAAATTCAAAGAGAACCAAGTTCCTACTGATGCGCATGGCGTAACCACAGAGAAAATTCTTTTTACTGACCTTGGGAACACCTTGAGAATGACCTCATACCTTTATCAGGTATCAAAGAACCTCATGTGGTGAGAGATTAAATATGCTCCAAAAATAGAAATCCTTCTGGACATCCACATTGAATAATCATAAAATATAAATCTATGATAAACTACACTTCAACGATTTCAATGGAACTATGCACTTCAACATGTGTAAAAAGCTACTTAAAAGTAACATCTCAAAGCATAGCAGAAAGCAAACGAGAACAGTCAGTTCCCTGATTCAGCTACTGCAGGGTACCTGGCCATCCACAGTTTGTATACTTAATAAAGGTTGTGAATGAAGTTCCCAGCATTACTTAGCTCAACTGATATGCACCTGTATTATACAGCCTCAGCTATCCATAGGAGGCATTCCAGATGAATTTTCCTTCTATTCAGACTACCTGCATTTACAATACAAAAGCTTTTCTTCCATGTTAACCTGAATTATCCTCTCATGCACATAAACGAATGCATATTTATACCCACGTAACATCAAGCTCTGCTACTTCAGAAAGTGACAAACTCTACAAAAATTAACTGTCAATTCCCAATTACAGGTTGCCCACAGATTCAGTTATGAAAGTGCAACAAACTAACAGCCTTGCTAATTTCAAATAATTACACCTTTTATCTACTATTTCACATTTGAGTGTTCTTATTTTCATCTATTATTGTAAACACAGAAAATCAAGACCAATAGATAACAATTTCTAAGCCAAATTTAAGGACACGTTGATTGGACCCCTTATTGCTCAAAGATGTTCCCCTAATTCTGTCTTAAATCAATTAAATATAAACAAATTAGCTTCCTATGCATGTTGCTTCTGAGTGAATTACTTTTCTTTTTTAGAGTGGTTTTCCATCACTATGAACCTTTTCCTTTCCCTTATGCACCAGCAAACATACTGATACAATTTAAAGGTCATGTTCTTTTCAAACTGACAGGGCCCTCCAAAATTTTGACGAGAGTCCCTCCAAGAATCACACCATACAAACGGAAAGGAATTAAGTAAAGCATCACTTGATGTAGGCTCAATCATGTGAACTGATTAGAAAATGTAACCATGGAGAGAGGTGATTCAAAGTGTGACGGACAACCTTTCAAAGAAAGGAGATGTCATGTTGATAATAATAAGCAAGTACCTGACATTGAAGGAGGGGGCGAACACAGAGGGTCAATAAAGATATAATTGCCTTCAGCTGCTAAAAAACCAACCAAAACCCAAATCTCTCTCGTAACTTTTGTTTCTTCAAACCCCAAGATAAATATTTAAAATGATGAGGGCATTTCATCTTTGTAGTTCAAGTTAAGTTGTAGCCAAAAAATACTGAAAAATGCATTAATAACATTTCAGTTGCTTAGCTTGTTCTTTCCCCGAGTATAAAGGATGCCTTAAAAGTTCAAAGCCAAACATATGGAGTTTGCCTTAAAGGTTATATTGATACATATTGATCTGCATTACCAGTTAGATCACATTTAAGAAAACAGCGCTGGCTTCGGATTGTAACACATCATTCAAAGATACATGCGGAAAGTAAGCGCACCCCTTTGAAAGATGTCACTTATCAGGAAGACGATCAGTTCTTCTTTGTACATTTTAAACAGAACAAGCCTAAATATTTACAGGAAACACAGTAAAAGCTGGATTATGACAAAAAGATCTATCCACAAAATAAAAATGACAGCTACCTTGCATTATCAACAACAGATGAATCTCCAGCCCTGAAAGTCCCCCACCCTCCAAGCCTGTTTAATCAATGCAGAGCTCAGCTAAACTAAAGAAATGGGTAAAAAGTAATTTTAAAGTATCACAGTCCTGTCCTTGTTTCAACAGTAAACAATATTTGACCTATTTTTTAAATATTTATTTCTTCAGTTCTCTAACAGCTCCCCTTTCTTTTTCCATTAGTTGTTACGATTTATGGCACACAAAGCAGTTCCAGCATGCAAGGAACTATTATGGTAACAATTTGAAAACATTCTATCCAAGATCATTTTAAATGATAAGAACCATCTTCTCTCATCTGTATTAAAATGCATGTGATGTATATGAATGAATGGAATCTTAAACTGATTTAGATACTATATTCTTATTGGTGTCAAAGAGGTCACTGAACACATTCAGTGACTGAGCCAACCATGGACTGAAGATTATAATTACTCAAAAAGAAGACATGGAGTCTTTCTCCTGTAGCACAAATCCAGTCCAAATTTGCACCAGGTAGGGTATCTTAAATAGTTTAGGTAAAATAAATCAGAAGTGCAACTCAAGTTCTTACTGGACAAATGCCCATTCCATCAAGGATGTAATAAGCCATGGCACCCATGACAAACTCTGACGCTATTTGCTTGACACAGTGCCTGTTCAAGGCTTGTCCGTGTGTTGCAGATTGAAAGCTCCAGGACACAGCCAAGGTGACACCCCAGCCATACAATCTACTGCCTGTCTTGGAAAGAAACAAGGTTTTACTGCAATCTAGGTCTTTTGCAATTGCTCCCTGGTCGGCTGGCTAATGAGGTCAGACAGGACTGTCCATTCCAGACATATTCTTTTTAGGGTATCATCTCTCCAAGAGACATTCCATTGGAATGTACTCTTAAATATGCCATCACAGCAAATTATAATGATAGCATTTATTAACATTTTTTATGAAGCAGAAATCATACTTCTAAGGAAATGTGAAATAAAAATGAGATTAAATAGCAAATTAATTTCTGAAATTATGTAGATGTTTATGCTATTGGAAAAGCTTTAGTTGCAAAGACAAAAATGAATTTCAGACTTGACAACACCCTTGACCAGAGATCTTGAACAGACCTCCTTTATTCTGCAGCTGACAGCCTCTACACATGGAGAAAGTGAGGGAGTGAGCGAGCCTCTGCGTTCACAATTAGACGAGGGGACTGACTTTCCTTCACTGTTTTCTTTTACTTTCATACCTCCTAACAAAGTCTTTCCAAAAGGAAAACCTGAAACTGAGATCTTTTGAATCCATAAGCGAATACCACAATCCACCAAGGAAAATCAACATTTCTGCTGAGGAGTCAGAAACCCTCCTCCCTTCAAATCCTCGTATTGCAGGACAGCTGAAACGCCAAAGATCCTCAATCATAAGCGTTCAGCTGCTTACTGGACTCCCACCAGCCAACTTCGTGCTTAAATGAAGATATTATAGGCACAGCCTGCAGCAGCCACCTCTTTGCTAGGGGTGATGGAAAGAGAAGAGATAAAAAGGAGAAACTGAAGAAAGGACATAGGATTTACAATAGAAATAAATGAAAAAAATCAGGAAGAAATCACATATATTAATATTTGCAAGTAGTGCCAGAGAGGCTTAACAGGCAAAAGATGTGATAACTAACTGATAAAGCTCTCTTCAGGCACATCACTGCAGTAGCTATAGCCTGTACCTACACTGATACTTCACTGCAGAACAGTGACACAGCTTTCAACATTCTCCCTTTTTCATCCCCTTCTTACTCTAGTTGGCTTGGTTCACAAAACAGTTTTGATGACCTGCTCCCAGATTCCTTTTGGAGAGAAGAAAAAAAATATTAAAGATTAGCAGCAGCTCCATCACAGATGTCTGCCAGATGTGTTCCCTCTTTCAATGGAAATAAAAGATCAAACCAATGGTTGTTTTTTTCAGTCATACCCAAATACATGTGCAATGGGGACACTTGGTTCCAGTGACCATACTATATGCAATCTAAAGTAAAATTATCAGTATTTACCTACAGTGCTTTAGAAAAACTCAGATTTCCACCTCTGTTAGAGAAAGGTGACAGACTTTTGGACATTTCTGCTTTAGCACATGCTCTATGACAAAGCCTTTTGGAACATAAGACCCCATTTTCAAATTACGGGTGAGATAAGAACTACTTCCCCAGAAGATTAAATTCAGATGCAAATGGAAGGAGATCGAACCATCCCATCACTGGCTGATGTTCCCTGCTATAAGAGAATGGGAAGGACATAATGTGAAAAATAGGCCAAGCATTTTAGGGAAAAGACATAAAAGCAAAACCCAGGGGTTGCAAAATCCACATGAACTAAACCCATGACTCAAATTAGTATAATTGAAAGCCATTAAGCTCAGCTCTGTTCAAGTAAAAATTAACTTTATAGAGACTATCATTATAAACTATTGCTTCATCAGGAAAATACATCATAGATATATTTTATAACTTTTCTCCTCTCTTCCATGTAGCTGCTAGAAGGCAGTTACACTGAGAACTGGATCTTTCCAAAGCTGTTAACAAGACACATTCCTTTTGGTTCATGGCTGGTATTATGAGAGTTTCTGTCTTATGTCACTATTTCTGACACATGCTGGAGATAGAACATCTTGGCTCAAAAAATACTGGACCATCATTTTATGAGGAAAAGACTTTCTAGACCACAGAAGCAGTTAGATTTACTACTGACAACACAGAGGTAATGACAACCTACCCTTATATAGCCCAGGGTCTTACATATTGTAAACTCAGTTAGCAATTCTTTTATCTTCACCCAAAACAGATATATTGAAAACTGCAGATTGAGGGCTTTTCTCATATAGCTCTGACCACCAGGATAAATACTGCCTTGCTTTAGAAGCATCATTTTTAGCCCTCTCATTTTTCATCCCATTCAAGCTGTTTGATTCCAAGGGTCCACACTCTGGGAAGTCAGAGCACTCACTTATGAACACAACACAGGCAAACGTGCATTTGCTGGAGATAAAAGGCATGAGAGTTGCCCATAATTTTACCACAAATAAACTTTTCCTTTGGTTTATGCTCCATCATGCCCTTCCATTTGAATAGTTTTGATAAAGACCTGTTACTCCCTTTTCTTTCGCTATACACAGTGTGGGTACATTAGATAAACACTTTTATATGGACCCGTCAAGGAGAAATACCCCACACAAGGAAGCAGACCTTGTGAAATAACATTTGACTTATCTGTTATGTCTTTCTGAACCCTTCCTAAGAACTGTAAGTCTCTAATCCCAGCATACAGCCACATACATCCTTACTCCAAGAGATTTCTATTCTCCAAGACCAGCAAATGTAAACACACAGGTGAGGAAGGTTCAAACAGTAACAAGTTTCTACTTCTTTTGCTTTATTTTGTTACAACTAAAAGAGTTATTTTAATACTAGGCAATTTACAAGCCCACACAGAAAATGAAGAGGTCTTGAAAACACTCTGGAGAAATAGATCTTCAAGTCTAAGCCACAAAAATACACCAATTTTATCTGTTAGGGCTTTTTACATCTTCACTGGGTCTCAGTGATTTACTAGCATAAAGTAACACACCCAGCTATCCTCTAGCCACAACAACACAGACTATATGAAAATAGAGGGAGCACTAAAGATTGAAACTATAGCGAGGTCAGGAAAAAGATTTGAGTTAACACAGTATGAAAAACAAACTTACATACTTTCAAACTTACCTGTGCACTTGCGATAAATACAGAAATCAAGTAACTTAAAAACCTGCTGTGTTTACACACTTGTGTTCACATTTCTCAATGGCAAGTATTTAGAAACAGTGGGTATAGCCTCTGCTAACAGAAAAGAACAGCCTGTTTTGGTGAAATAAAATTGACATTTAATTTACTCCTGTAAATTTAAGTTCTTCATTCATTACTCTTATGTGTTGACAGATAAGATTCCTTTAATGTTCTTGTGCAAAACAATAAATACAATGTAGTTAAATTTCAGATAGGAAAACAT
Source organism: Tapera naevia (assembly GCA_033556795.1). Classification (NCBI taxonomy): domain Eukaryota; kingdom Metazoa; phylum Chordata; class Aves; order Cuculiformes; family Neomorphidae; genus Tapera; species Tapera naevia. Next base: position 3,059,456 of record JAUMJJ010000184.1, on the reverse strand, counting down.
CATGCTTTGTCTTGACAGCACCACAGTTAGGCATAAAGTTATAATGTTCAAATAATGTCTTCTGAGAGTCTCTATGTCATAAAACATGTACTCTTTGAAAGTGTATACGTATCTGTCATTTGATATTTCCTGAAACTGCAAGTAGATGAATGCATATTCTGATTCCTTGACTACAGATCTGAATTTCTCTCTCTTTCAATCCCCTTCTGTGTGCCATAAATACACACAGGTCTATCTGATTAAATGGAAAGATACTACATCAGCCCAAGAGAAAACTGGTGCAAACCACAGGAGTTTGTTGTTGGGAGTTTTTTTTTTTTCTTTTCAATAAAAGCATCAGTCCAGCGAAACGGTTTCAAGAAATCTAAATTCCCTGTTCACAGTACAATCCCTCCTTTTTGTCTTACTAACAGTGATGGTATTTTAACTGGCAGTCTAGGAGTTATTCCTTCACTACCAAAGAACCAGGTGTACCCATCACACTCCACATACACAAAGATAATCAAGCTCAGTTCCAAAACCTCATATGCATACACATCTATTTATTTTGTGCAGAAGAGGCAAAGGATCCATTGCTCCTCATTTAGCCCAAGAGATTAAAACCCTCACATTCCATAACCAATGCAGTTAATCTCTACATTCTTGAACATTAGTTGTCCAATAGCTGTACCTCTGGTAGATTTGTCTTGAAATAAAATTGTGTATTAAACAAACAACTTGCATGATGAGAATATGTTCAGTGATGTGGAAGCCACAAAGAAAATCCCACCTGGTTTAGCAAATAATAAGACGTAATATCAAGTTCAGACCTTTCACCGAAGGTTCTCATGATTCATACTAAGGCCTCTCCTCAGCATGGTACCTCTCTCATTTCTATTGTTAATAGATTATCAAAATGCAATCATACAAGCCAGAATATCTTCTTTTTTAAACCACAGAAAGTGAACCCCACAAGTTCCTCTACAGATGGAAAGCTCTATCAAATTGATGCGCAAAGAGGCTGCCACCCGCGGTTACGGTCACAAAAGTACAGATTAATTTTGTAGTGCATTATTAGGACAGATACCTCAGCATCTTCATGACGGCCCCTACTACTGCAGCCTCTTGTCTAAAAGCTGTTGTGCTTACACCATATGTTATTGAAACCCCTGCAGACTTCCAAGCAAAAGGAGCAAGGGGTACTCTCAATCATCATTGTTCACCAAGGTGCTCAAAACCACAGTCAGCATTTGAAGAGGAAACACTGACGTGATAGGTCACAAAACACTACTGGATGCTAGAAGAATTTCTCAGTTTAACTACTGTGCACTGCCTTTCTCTGCTATGATCAGCAGTCCAAAAAGGTGCCACTGCAAAAAGAAAGCATTCTTAAACGAGAAACAGCACATCTCTATCTTAAACACTGTTGTTTCAAAGAGAGCTCTAAGCTCAACGAAGACATAATTGCGCTTGAGAGAAAGTCACAAGAAGCAAGCACTGGGAGAGGAACATGCACCATGTCAGGTGTTGTGAGTCATTATGAGAACCTTGGTGTGCAGAATCCACAGCAGCCACCAGGCAGGCACAGCAGCTTCTATACAATTCCACAGACCAGCACATGGATGGTGTACCTAAAAGGGAATCTTGGCTGTTGATGCCTGGTAACACGGGCTATTGAACCAATCTTCCAGAGCTATGGACAGTTATGAACAACGTGAGGAGGACTAGGTATTCTGTCAGCATGCCTTGACCTCTACCTCGTCCTACCAAAACCCGTACCCCAGACATGGAAAGCAATTAAGATTGCCTGAAGCAAAACACTGCCTTCAGAAACCACATTTGTGTCTGAAGTCTAAACCAAACTCTTAAAGATCTGGATATTTTGCAAGAGGAAGAGCTTCAAAACACAAACATTTTCTGTGTAGAAGTCAATGGGTTGGTTAGCTAAAAGAGAAAGGAGGCAGGTAACTTATCCTCAGGACTCCTATAACTCCCTTCCAACAACCAGAGTATAACACAAGGCAATCTCCTCCCTCAGTTTAACCAAGACTCCCCCAAAACATAATATTATTGCTAGCTCCACGTTCCTTAAACATATTGTGTTGCCATGAAAATATTGCATAGTAAGAGTTACTGTAGAAAATTGTATATTTTAAATTAGTGCCAAAGGAACTTGGGAGTCTGAACACTAATTAGTTTGGTATAAATCAAAAGAAATAGTAAGCAAAGTGTTTTTGAACAATAGAAGAAATTGATTCTATTTCATCATAAATATTCAAAATTTTGGTGAGATGTACTCTGTCTCTCCTGAAAAGGGAAACTTTCCCACCCTGGTAGAGCAATATTGGGACATCAAGGAGTTTTTACAAATTCCTGCGGAAAAAAAAATACAAAGAGATTTCTCCCTGCTCAGCAGTTAAAGACCAGACCAAGGGAAAAGAACGAAGAAGAAAGGTGAAGTGTAGAGAAAATGGCAGTTCTGTATCTCTACTCACTTTACATTTTTTTTCTACTAATTAATGCCGTCTGAAAATGCTAAGTTTAAACAGAAAATAGTCTGATTCTAACCCAAACTCTGTTCAATGACATTTCAATTTTAATGATCAACATTTCCACCCCAGAACACAAAGTCTTAAACTACAAACTTCCTGATTTGGCAAAATCCAATATAAATCACACATTAACCCTTTTGCCACAAGCTGGAATCACACATAAGCCATTACACAATTCAGACATATTGTTTGAGTAATATCTTTTCTTCTTTTAGCTGCTAAATCTTCATCTGAAAATGCAGCAATTTCAATTAAAGCAGAATATAACATATATAAACCATAGGCTAATGACTGAATTTGAAACACGTGTGCCTTGAAGCACTGTATCATAATTCAGCCCTGCTTTCATTCTGTCCAAGTGTGTGCTTACCAACAATAAGAGCAGGCCCTGCTTTGTTAGCAGAATCCTCAGGTCTCCTCTCTCAGTTGAATCTGCTCTCTTCTACCTCGAAGTTGGCTATCACAGAACTTGGTTACAAAGTTTGTGCAGACTCTGATTTCATTTCAGAGTGACCTGGTAACTGCAGCAGCTCTGAGCTCCTTAAGACATTGATCATGTCTACATCCATGTTTGTACAATACCCACTGCACCAGGGTACTGCCTAAGTCTGGGGACTCTGGGCAATATTGTAACGTAAATATTAAATAATCATAAAGTTCTGTCAAGTCAGTGATCTGTGAACTACAGCAGGTTCACGTGACATTACCTTGTGGCTCAAAGGCAGCTCTTAGCAGCCATCCGGTAAAACCTCTACGCTCTAAATAGTGCTTAAACCAAGATTTACATAAAGTCATAAACTTAATAGGAATTACATCTATTTGAAATTAGTCCACAACCAAAAATTTACATTTGTGCTACAATTAAGAGAATTCAAGGGCTTCTTTCAATAATTTCTGTATCAAACTCTAAAAATGTTCATTGATACATACATAATAGAATACTAAACAAGTGCACCTAAAACACTGAAATAGACTGTGATAGAACTAAAAATACACTTTATATTAACAGATAAGATAATTAGCAACTAGTTTGAAATACTAAGAGTTTCACCTGAAGCTTCTCAAAACAGGGCTTTAAATTGATTTTCCATTTCACCCATTCCTGCCAACAGTTTCACCATTTTCACTCATGCCATAAGAGCTACACAGTGCATCAGTGTTAATGTTTGTTTCTGGGGAAAATGTAAGTTGAGTTGACTGACTTGGAAAACAGGACTTGCTCAGACACATAACAAAAGATAAGGAGAAGGAAAAAGAAAATTGCAAAGTTAAATAGAGAAAAACACCTGTTTGGGTACCTCATTAAGTAACAGGGTGGAAAAAAGGGGATAAAATACAAAAAACAGACAAATAACAAAAGCTCAAACATGTATCAGTTGTTCATTTGACTAAAATGACAAATCTTAAAGACTTTAATAGAAGAAAGACCTACAACAGAACAAGTGAAAAATCATCAAATGTGCCATTATCCCTTTGTAAGATGAAGCCAGTTGCAGTTAAACCCTGTTGTTTTGTTTTCATCCTACTGTAGTAGTAGACAACCTGCACAGCTCTGGAACAGGAGGACACAAGCTTCACAGTAAACTAAGAAAGACATATCCCAGTTTTCCCTAATATAAACTCTAGAAGCAGGTATTATACAGAGAATAACATTCCTCGCACGTAAAAGGATTCCTACGTACAAAAAAAATCACTTTTAAAGACTACACAGTTACCAAGTGATAAGTATAACCTTCTTATGCCTCGCTATAGGTAAATACAACTTAACCTGTTTCCAATAGATACCTAACACAGCTACAGTAGAAATTCATGGAATGAAACACCTAAAAACTCCCATAACCAATGAAAGGAATAATAAAGCTCCAATTAGGCTAAACTCTGAGTAACTCACCTGAGACAGTAAAAAGGCTAAAGGCAAACTTAAAAATGAGACACTGAAAACCTCGATTTCACAGAGGCAAAACACTAAATACCATCTACTTGAAAGAGGGAGAAAAAAACCCTAAGTGTTTTTAGATGTTTTATCTGGAGAAGAGGAGAAACAGCAGCCTCTCTAAAACATGCTCTGAAGCTCTGAAAAAGCTAAAAGTCTTATTTCATAAGAAGCAGCTTTATTTCATGGGTTTTTTTCTATCATCATTAGGTATCTTTTATTTTTTTCCTTATTGCTTAAAATAAAAAGTTACTTCTGCTGACATTAAAAGCACGATTTTACAAACTATTTAGCGCACTCTAAGGATACTGTTCAAAGACGTTGGCATGTTGATGTCAGCTGTACAAAGGTCAGTGATTTGGAGGCTCTTTCAGACAATTTGCCAGGATTTTGGCATTTTGTAAGCACACATAGGACAGCTCTCCAGCAAGCTGACCTTGACAGTGAATTGGATAAATAAACCTTCAATTTACCCCCTCCAGCTCAATGCTCGCCCAGCTGATCCCTCTGGAGCCTTCACCTGTCCATATCGTTCAACTGCCTGCAACTTCCAGCTGACGAACATCCCCGGCTTTACAGGTTCTGTGACAAACACCATCTAACAGATAAGGCTTCTGAAAAGTCAAAGTCAATAGTGTTTCCATTGAAAATTTAATGCTGCTTCCATCTTTACCCATCATTCTTCCTACTGTTGCACGTATCCCAGGAGGCACTTCAAGCAAAAGCACTACTCCATAACAGGTAATGACGTGGCATTTAATGATACTGTCCAAAGTGATCCAAGCCCACGGAAAGTAATGTGCACTCATGTACCAGATAAGCACAGCTGAATGTACTAGAACAGCAGTATCTTTCACGGCACTGTCACCAGATACAATGTGACATATGCTCTGCCATTGTACCTGGCTTTTCCTTTTACTTCACCATCAGAGGAAAAGAGCATTTTCAGATACAGAGCACCAAAGTGTTAAGGGAATTCAGTAAAAGGTAGGATGGCAACATATCTGTAATTAAGTATTCACAGCCTCTTTAATACTTCAGTGCTCTTGGATTCGCTACTAAAATCTGTGAATTATACCTCATTGAAGAATGTCCTTAATCGACTCTGACATGTTTTATTGGAGGCAGAAAAAATGTTTCAGTATGATAGATAAGGTTAAAAATGTTACTACTCTGATCATTTACTCTAGTGCCTTGCAAAAAACTCCAAAGCCAAAACCCATTTACATCATTCATCTGATGCAACGGAGAAAAGAAAGCATTATCTGACAGCCCTTTTTAGCTGATGGGACAAAGTGCACGTTTTCAATTTTCTGACAAAGTTATGTTGTTTATGTAGATAAGAAAAAAAAAACAACTGTAACATTTCAACTGCATGCCATAAGGATCTGAAATTTGAGTTAAGCAGCGAAGTACCTGGAGACCACGCAAAGCAGAGCATGACAAACAAAAATCATTTTTATGGTTTCAAACCAAATAATACATTACACGTTTTCTCCTCTAATAGCAGCGTGGAGTCTCGAGGCAGCCCCGGAACGTCGCAGCAAGGCGCAGCGTGACATCTCTATGCGAGAGCACTTCTCGCTGCAGCCTCACCTAGGAGGGAGCTTGATAAAAACAAATGAAGTACTTTTAAGTAAACATTTTAACTGAGTTTTTTTATATTAGTTTTGATACTCTCCAGATATCAATGGCTTCTGCCTACACTACTCACTACTAAAGAGATGGAATCGCATACACATTCAGCTTCTCTTACTGATTTTATCAGAACAATCCACAACTAAACGGGAAAGTCAGCAAAGACAAGAAACTGTTTAAACTCATCAGAAGTGACTTCTCCATGGAAAGATGTAACACAGACAGAAAAGGATAGTTATTAAACTGTATTCCTCAGGACACAGCACATTTTCACATAAATAACCTCTACATTTAAAACCTATACAGACTGGTTACACAAGACAGACCGTATGTTTTAAGAGTCTATTTTGATTTTCACCATCAAAACTGTGTCTACTTTTTGGTCATGTCAATAAGGCAAAATTCCTAGAAGAAATGTTATTTACTACGTAACTTAGAAGATTACCATATCTACACAAATTAGGAAGAAACAGTGTTTATTACAAAACTAAAGTAATCCCATTTCAGTTCATTTTCCTACTCTTACACCCAAAGCCAAGTCTTTTTAAACTTAAGGAACTGCTTCAATTACCTCAGGCTTTGTGGCACCCACCTAAATTACTGAGACATCTCTGAGCTGCTCCATTACCCATTAGAAAACTTACACGAGTTACTGGCCAAGAACCTAATTCTACAGCATGGAAAATTAGGACCAGATGTTGGATTTCACTTTTTAAACAACCGTTCTAAGGACAGAGAAAGATCCATCTTCCAAGCTTTCTTCTGCCTGCAGACAACATGACCCGTCTTAATGAGGTTGCTTAATGCTTTATTAGGAAGTCCATCCACTAGTTACTATATTCTGGCACCAAAATTGAAATATTCATTCTAAATCTTGTCATTAGGATGGCATTGCATTCTGCCAAATTTCCAGTGCCAATTCTTATTGCAATCGAGTGCCTCTCCAGAACCAGACAACACAAAGGTCCACCTACATATCCTGTGATACCACCAGCCCACTCAGTAACTTGTTTCAATGGACACTTGTTTGGGAGAGAAATTCTGGGAAAACAGTTTTCCATATCCCAGCCAAATCATACTCCCTGCTGCTGCTATCAGCTACCTCCATCTCTGCTGATACGGTTCATCACAATCCTACTGAACAGAACAGTCCTTCAAGAAACAGGGAGGGGGAACGTGAGACAAGGGGAATGAGGAATTCAGGGCATATTTCAAAATTCTGAGGAAAAAAAAAAACACAGCAATGTACTCAGTAGAATGTAAGAAATAAAACTACAAATAAAAACTCCAACACAGAGAAATATACAGTATAAAAACTTGTTTGTATGTCCCCCTTGGGACTGTCAGTCACAAAACCGTGCCTTTTTATTCTGTAACACACCACCACACACAAGTGGGATCTAGGAAAAACACAGAAAAAGGCCATCTTCTGAAAACTTCTTCTGAAGAATATACATGACTTTGAGGAATAAAAAACCCTTCCTACTTTAATTTTCTTTTTAATAATGTGTGTGCTTTAGAGGGCCAACTGTCACCCATGAGAACAAAGTCTCTATCACTGCATGGCCATAGGAAGACATCAGCGACCACAATTTACCACACATTTTCCAAAGTAACTGAGGAGAATAAACAGGGTGGCAGGGTCATACCTTTGTCTCATCTTCTCTGGAGTTAAAGGTAAGGTGGTATTTTACACAGAAATAAAAACCTTTACCCCGCAGCTAAAAGAAACAAGTTGAAGAACAAGTCTGAGAGCCGAAATTCATGATCTGGCGCTACCTACAAAGTCTCACTTAAACATAGCATAAGGTTACAATTAACCCCAGAATATTTCACTTAAAACTGGTATATTCTTGATGAATGAACCTTTACATATGTAATTTTTCACCACAGAAATTAACATACCATCTCTGACCGTATATCACAGCCCTGCACACAGAGGTTCACTCTTCTGTACCTCAGTTTTTTTAACCCTGCTATCATTGCCTTTGGAAATTATTTATTATATTGTTTTTGCAGCATAGTAATTGCTTCTCTTTTGTAGGGCTTGGGAGGAAGAAAGGAAAGAAAGAAAATGTAGTTTCCTTGTTATTAATTTTCAGACTGCCTTTTTCCTTATTTATTTTAAAGTAAGATGTTTTATTTCTCAGGCAGTACGCACGCCTCGCTCTATGAAGTGCGAGGTGCAATTGCTGCCCCGGCTCTGTGTGTGGCTGTTGCCTCAGAAGTCAGGGATAAAAGAAACAAAACATTTTTTAAAAAATTCTCAAGTGAAAAATCCATTTGATTTCTTTTTGTTTATTGCTGCATTACTCAAGTAATTGCTTGAGTTGAGTCAGACTGACGGCAGGGCTCTGGACCCTCTGACTCCAATCCTTTTGCTTTATTTATTAGTCTCCCTTATTAAAAGAATGTCTTGGCTTATATGATGGGTACTACTCAAGCAAAAGTTAAATCATTTGTATTTGCAATCTATGTCACTGACAAAAAGATCCCATGTTAAGTGTTCACAAAGATGCTCTAAACCACACGAAAATCACAAGCTTGGCCCTCAAAACCTTAAGATAGTCCAAAAAAGGTCTGTGAAGATTTGCAAAGCATTGAACTGAAACAAACCCATAGGAACTTGCAGGTAAGAGTCAGCTCACACAGAAAACATAGCAGCAACATAAATAAAACTTGGCCAAGCTTGAGCAGATCACATGTGAGTGACCTCATTCATTCAGCAAAACACAAGCAAAATTTAGCACATCCTCTGGCTCTCACAATGACCCAAGACCTCTGACTTCCAACAGCACCATCTTTGTAGTATTTTCTAAAATTCTTGGTAGATATGAAGCTCCTGAGATCTCCAACTATGTGGTGATTCCATGTGAAAGCTCAGAGATATTTAGCTGTCTATTTGTCACCTCAAACTGTGCTGAAGTCCTCTTCTGAAATTCCCAGACTGGGTAAAAATGGAATTTTTCATAAAAATATTAGGTTACAAGATAAGGTACAAAAGGAAGTCACAACGTTTGTGATTTAGATTGCTTTTTCAAATTTTCATTGATGTTTTAACCTGATGGTCCTGGATAAAACCACGTATTCAGACTACTGAAGAAATTCATGTGTCCAAATCTCATCATACACTTTTCCATTCCTTTCATCCCTCACATGCAACACATTCAGTAAGCCGTTCACTATCCCCAAGATCTTCAAAGACAAAAAGGAGTTGTGGTAGGAGTATTGTACTGAAAGACAAGACTCCTGGTTGATGTTCCTGGACTGAGAGGTCCTTTTTGTATTGTCTGATTTCTAAGATACCTTCCTCACTCAGAGTTGTCCCACAATCCTGTCCCGTAGCAGAGTTACCCTCACCCTTGGCACCAAACGAACTGCGTTCCTCCAAGCCATGAGGGATATCCTTAGTGGGTTTGGGGTTTCTTTTTCCAGTCTATTAATTTTTGTGCTAGTACTGTTCTGTTTGCCTTTAGCAAGGAATTCTTTTGGTGTACAACTTCTCTATTTGCTTGAGGCCACCACAGTATCAGTGTTCTATGTCATTTTCCATTTTGTCTCAGCCAGCCTTTGAACTCACTTGAAATAAACGTGGTCTACTGCCACCAACAACTGAGAATGTTAATCCATATGTTGTGAACAACACAATCCACCCTTATGGCTCGAGGTAGTAAACTAAATGTTTATTGTGGAAGCATGAATGGAAGCCCAAGCTAAAGGTTCTGTGAGCTCTCACAGCAGCGTGCTTTCTCCATGTAACACCTTCTCCCTGTTATTTCAGGCCTCACCAGTGAGGCTGCCAGGACACCATCCAAAAGTTCTTCCACAGCTCTTCTGCTTCATTATTGAAGTGTTCAGTATTAATCACACTCTTGATATCACTCCCATTCTTTGCTAACAGCCACCAAATGTCTTTCTCAAAGCAAATCTTTCAATTTACACTTTCAAGCTTCACTGTATTAATATTCTTTTCTCTCAAAAACTGTTTCCCTGAAATGCTCATTTTTACTTGCGCTGAGTGATGTAACACATTCTAGTTTGCTACTAGCCCCCAACCCAGCTGCATTTCCTCAATACCACTAACTCTTCATCAGTTGTCCGTTCTCCTTTGGCTTCTCTTGCTGTCATTTCACACTTGATTGCCTTTCTTTGTAATGTATCATATCCTATATAATCTTCTGCTGTATTTTATTTTGCTTCCTCTACATTTAGGATAATCACAAAGGAGCATCAGTTGGCTCGCTGTCCACTAAACCTTTTTCAATACTTTGAAATTATCTGTACATTGTCCATAATATTTGCAAAATGCCTCCAACTCTCATGAGTGACTAGCATTACGTTGTCACCTGCCAACCTGAAGCACGTCACAGAAGATATGCACAAAACTGTTTCGATTAGCTTACCAAAGAACCCCATCTTCCTAAAAACATCTTCATTGTGCAGCTCATTGTCGTTAAAAGCACACTGCAAATTTCTGAGCACTGCCTCTGAACTCCAACCACTGTCATTTCATCTCATAAAACAGAAGCTGCAGTGTTTCTGGTTTAAATCATTAGTGTAAAAAACACACATTGGTCACTTAAAATGCTGCAACCAAATTTTGAAGCTTGGCAGTATAAATTCAAGGCCCTTAATCCATGATTAGATGTATAATTTTAGACAGTTTGACTTCAAGGAAGTGGAATATTATCAATCCAGGTGTAAAATCTATCTGAACAAACAACATATTACAATGCTCAGATTTTCTACTGGAGCAGAAACAAAGTGTTTCCTTTCCCAAGTAATGTTTCCTTTCCCGAGTGTGGTCATTTCCATCTGAAACGCACACACAGCGTGCTAACTCCTGTAATACATTCACTCTGGGAAAGACAGCTTTGAAGAGGGACTACACCTGCTTTTCTTCAAAAATAAAATGGAGGGAAATAAATAAATAAATAAAAAACCAGACAAATAAATAAAATCTATGTACACTCCTGCAGAACTGCGAAAGGAATTCTGACCGCCTGACCCCATGAAAGCATCTCACGACAGCCAAGTCTGTAGAAATGTCCAATTTATGGAAGAAATAAGACCTCACCTCCAGATATCCCTTTAAGAGAACACAGCTGAAGACCTGCAGTCATGGTGTTACAGGTAAAAATTGATCTGAGCCCCCTCCTTCCTCTATGCAAGGTTATAAACTGCTGTATTACACTTTTCAGAGGTGAATGTGTATTAAGGTTGAAGAGGTTGGGAATATTACTTATACATTGCTGAATTTCACAAGGGGGTTGTGTCAGGGTTGCCAACCTGAAAATACAAACATGCATCGAGGAAAGAAGTGCATTTCAATAAAAATGCATTAGCCAAAAGCACTAATAATTATTACATCCAAAATGTTTTATGTTTATATGAAAAGGCAATTTTAAATTTGACCATTCCTTGCTAATTTTCTCCTAGGTGACAGCACTCAAATTTCTCTTCAAAATTACGTACACTCTCTGAGTTATCACAGCCTGTTTCTTATTTTAATGCTACAATAACACAGATAATAGTTATCTTAGCAGAATGATAAAGAGATTACTGAATTCTAAACCCCAGATGGAAACAAATTTCTTACTTTAAACTGTGTCACCCTCGCTCCACAGAAAGAGTGATTATAATCTGCAAAAGGGGAAAAAAAAGTACAGCCCTCAAGAAGCAAGCCTTTCATAACTCCCCCATTTTTCACAGGCAAGTATAATTATAGTTTTGCATAACCATCTAATGAGAGGAAGTCCTTTCTTGCAGTGTTAATAAAGGACCTTGCATAACATGTTAACAAAGCAATGGCACTCTATGTAGGTAATGTCATTGTGTAATTAGCATGCTCATAAGATGACTTAAGATTACGGTTTATCTGAATCTAATAACTGCCTATCAGCTGCTTTACCATTCTGTCTTTTTCAATATATCTTTCCTCATGAATGGTTTGAGTATCCACCCGCTCAGCACAGAATCACACAGGGAATAAAACAAGCCACTAAAGGAATGGGAACAAAAATTGAGTTTGAGAGCAACGAAATGAATGAACATCTGCACACAGTCCAAACCCAGCTTTTTCACACACCTAGACATGTACTGGGGGATGCAGTATCGCAAATATCAGCCTCTGCTACTGATTTCCACATTCTATATTGTAAAAAAACTGAAAAGGCATGAGAAATGCTACTGGAAATTATCCTGGCCACTTAATATGAAGTTTAGGTAAGAACTGAACAGTTCTCTAAGCCACTTAACAGACTTTTCACAAGGAAAGACCTCCAGGTGGACCACTCCAATTCATTATCTACCAGCTGCTTCTCCTCCTCGCCTGCCCTTCTGTACCCATAGATTCCTTTGCAGACAAAGAACAGAGCTGAGCATAAACTGATGGAGGAGCTGAGCTGGAATCCCTTTTCCAGTTCTGCAAGGTAGAACTTGGAAAGCTGTCATAAATAAATAACCAAAAGTCATGGGATAACTTGGCTTAGAATGATGTAATGTTGATTCACACATCCCCATTCACATGTCCCCATCTATAAATTCCCCGTCACTTTTTCTTGATCTGATTCAAGAGAGCCAGCCAAGTGAATGAAACAGAGGGTGAGAGACACTGGGTTAAGTTTGGGCTTGGCATAGGCTTTATGAAGCACGCATTTCAAAGCTGCCAGGGGATTACAAATATTGAAATCCCCAAGACAGCAGAACAGTGATGGCCTTTATAAAGCCAGAAATCGAGCACATAGCACTATATAGTTCCTAACTTAAAAAAACCATTATATATAATTTTTTATTCTTTTGTAAAGCTTTTCTTTTTTTTTTTTTTAAAAAAAAAAGTATCTCCCTCAAGTAGTAACTGTAAAACAAATTAAGACATTTCCAAGTATTTGCTAACCTACTTACAGGCATCATTGCTCCCTTGGGCCTTTGTAGCCTTACACCTTCCTTAACGGACTAGCTGAATAGGTAAATGGGTTATATCAGGCCAGGAAATCAATGTGTATACTGTGTTCTCAGCCACAGATGAGCTTGTCGAAGCCATTTTATTATAGCTCTAGGAGCGGTATTGATCTGACTGTTAACTACTCGGAGGTGGCCAGCAATCCAATGAAGACGCCTTCTGCCGTCCATCCAAATGCTTTCTCCCCTCAATAGTTCTAACAGAGTTAAGTGTTTGCAGATTGAATTAATTTAATGTTTGCTTAATCAAAACTGACTATGCTGGGACCTAAATTCTATTAATTACTAAAGGGATCACGCTAACGCTGTAACGTTAGGTGGGGAAAGGCCTTCTTTTAGTATGATGATAGGGAGAAAGAGAGGGTAAGTTAAGATATTTTAATGAAATAACTCATTTTTTTATTGCACATTCTCCAAATATAGTTGAGGTTTATCATTCACTGAAATGAAGTTATTGTCAGCCAGCAGAATTTCCCTTTAGTGAATTGATAAGCCCAGCAAGTTAACTATCGTACCTGAAAAAAAGACAGAAAAAAAGTTGTTAAGTCATCCAAATGTATTTCTGTGAGCATAAAAATGTTTTCTGTTGAATAGAGTCAGGCACATCTTTTCTCCTTTTTTGTTAGGTTTGCGTAGCTGAATATTCTTGAAGAAAGTCAGAAATACTTTCCTCAACTTCATTAATAAAAAAAAATTCCCAGATTTTCCACTCAAAACATCAATAGCCAAGAAGTAAACAAATGATTGTTCAACACTGATACAACTAGAAGATTTTCAACAATATTATCTAAGCCTCAACCAATGTGCATGCTGGATTCAGAAGCCCGATGGAGCATTTACCAGGGATGCAAAGGTGAACCTTCCAGTAATGTTTCCCTGGAAAAAGCTTAAAAACCATGACAATAGCACAGCATTTCTATTGATCAGATGTTCATTCCAAAATCCTGCATTTCAGGTCTCCAATAAGGGTTGTTTTATTTCCAGAAGAATTTATTTCATACAGCACTTTTGGATGCTGTATATATGCAGTTAGATTTGATGCTAAATTATGTCTTCATGTGCAAAACCAGGTGACTTTGCCTTTCTTTTCCTTTTTTTTTTTAAATAGTCTACAGATGAAGTTTGGGATGGAAGCAGAATAACATTGATTTTATTAATATCGCCGTATGCTAGAAGCGCACAGGCCAAGCGTTCAACAAACAGCAGCCAAGTGCACAGATTCGCCACACACAAAACATGTCCTGGAAAAATGATGTTATCTCAAACAGAAGAACAGTCTCTGCTCTTTTCTTACACCCCAATTTACCATTGCAGCTGGGCTATAAAACACATTTCCGATAACTACTTTCATTACGTGAATAGTTTAGATCTCTCTCACGGGCTCAGAGATCACAGCAAAATAATTCTAAGAAAAACCTCTTCTGTCTTCCTCTCGTGGTCTTCATTATTATCAAGTGAGTGGCAGTCTGTACTTCAAGAGTTTCCAAGCTACATTTTAAAAGAAGCAGAGAAGCTTCCTGTAATTATATTAATCCAATTAGATGATTCCATTAAAAAATAGAAACATTACTCCAAGAAACATTGTTCAGTAAGTATGGACTCAATCTCTTTTTTACATACCAGGAGCCTACAGCAACTCTTCAGGTGTGATTAAAAAACGGTTTTATGAAAATGAAACAGCAGATATTTTCAAGTCAATGCAACAGCTCATGGCAGGAGGGAAATTAAACCAAACAGCCAACACGAACAACACACACCTCACCCATTCGTCTGTTACCTTATAGCAATGATCTGGAGTAAGAGGGATCAAAAAACCCCCACTACCTGCATCATTAAACTGCATCAACCCAAAGAAAATATTCTGAATTAAAAGCAACAGCAGATCCCAGAAAGGCAATGGTTTTCCATAACAAACCAGAAGGCAAAGAGGCCACAGGCACAAAAAAGAATGCTGACTTGGGCAGTCAACATCTGTTTTCCCAGTCAAGGAGGGTCAATAAACTCACCCTGTGAATTTAGAAATTAAGTTTTCTCCTCTTCTGTTTAAAGTCTTTGAGATGACACTGGCAAGAGGTTTGCTGACAAGATTTTGGTACTGCTATTATCACTGTATTTTACAGGAACTGAACCATGAATTCAGAACCATACGGATGCTAAACACTGGGTAAAGCGTTCCAAGGAGTAACTCCATTCACTCGTAGACAAAACAGAAAAGGATTCAGCTTCAGGTCTTATTTGAAAACTATGCTTTTGTAGTTGTTGAACATTCTTCTGCATCAAACTTTATCACAGGTTGCAAAGCATAAAAAATTAACACATAGGCACAGGCAATCTAAAATATAGAATAAAAAAAGTCTGCCAAGCAAACAACCAATCTGGAAAATCAGACTGCAACAGCCAAGAACAACTTGGAGAAATATTTCTGAAAGCATCTCTTCCACCTTGTAAAAAATCCTAGTGTATATATAAAACCCAGCTGCTGCCCTCCATACTTTGCCTGTTACCAGGATTAACGATACAAACAGTGAGATGGTCCTTCAAGAACAGGAGCCTTTCCAACTCACAACCTATCATCTTATCAAAAGCCATAAGCAAGGTAAAGGAGAAGCAAGCAAACCCTGGGAATTAAAATTGATGATTGAAGCTGGTAAAGATGCTGTTACATTTTGTGGCTACTGTAAGCATTCATACTGTAGTTAACATCCAGCTCATATATTTATTTAATGCAAGTCAAAATTCTCATTTGATTTCTGAGTTAAGAATATTCCTTTTGTTACACGATCATTTTCCATTGAAGGGTAATGTCTGAAATCTGCATTTCATGTCAGAGGTGGCTGATCTACACAGGGAGCAGTGATACCCAGGATAATGAAATATTGTTTTTACAAGCCATACCTCTGCACAGCACCAAGATCATTCTGGGTTAAAACACCAATAAAATGAAAAAAGTCTCATTACAATTGATTCAAACATGTCAAAATGCATTTTACTTTAATCAAACTACCCTGCCCTCCACTTTTCAAACATTTCTAAAACATGAATTATAACTCACATTACAGGAAGAAACAAAACTGGCTGCTTAAACCATAATCACGACAAATTGCAGCATTGACATCTCCAAATTAAAACTGTAGGAGAATTCACATTTAGGTTGTTTTAACCATTATCTACAGTCATTTGACATATTATGGGATCAGAATAATTTTAAGATGAATATAATATTCTTCCCCATGTATTTCATTAGCGAGGATCATTTGGATGAAAACAGAGCTGTATTTTTGAAGTCTACGGACTTGCCAGGGATAGCTGTTAAGAGTTCAGTGTTTGTGGCATAACAAGCCGTGAATGACAGTGTTCTCTCCTATTCCTCAAGAGCACAGCTTTGTCATCTACCACTGTGATCCCCACAAAGAAAAATCCAGATGTCTGCAAATTAAAGGAGAGCTGGATGACATTCTGCTGCTAATGCTCAGCATACATAAATCATTGTAATAAGAGAAGATTGTTATATTAACCTTTGTCACGCAATTTTCTTTTTCTCCGTAAGAAATCGGAAAAACAACAAATTAGGTGGCACAATAATTCTCCTTTAAAGCAGAACAGTATCGAGAGCTTTTATCCCTCTGCCAGTCACGTGATACCCGCTTACCTGGAATTTTATATGTACCCCGTAAGAAGTTAATAGTACATACACATACCTTACTTCAGTTGGTACAGAACTAGGGAGACAGCATCTTCCCAAATAAATCATAATTTTAGAGGAACAGATAGTGGAAAACAGGGAACCATGAAATTTAACCTTCGCCCTGCCAAAAATCCATCTTACGGTCACTGAAAAGCTTTCATTCCCTCCCTCAGTTATCACACGTGGAAAATGGGACATTAAAAATTGCACATCTAGAGACTGAATATCCAATCTCTGCGGCTATACGCAATCTCTGTGGTTATGCACAACCTCAGCTGCTTTGATGTTCAAATGCAATACTGTCTCACGAGGGAGTCGAGAGGATTGGGACCTCGACCTCAGTGGTAGCACAGGGAAGAGTTAATCTATTCTGAACAGACCTGTAATTCTGTAGCTCTCTGGTGCTCACAGCCCACACGCACAGGGTGTAAGATTAATGCTGAAAATTTACCCTCATGCCAGAAACCTGCCATACTTCCAAGGCAATTTATTTTGAAAAGTTTCAATTCTAACCAAAAAATATAAATAAATAGGTACTCAAATTAGGTGCCTCAACTCAAGGGCATCCTATCATCCCACGCCAGCTCCTGCTGCTGTTATAAGGCAAATGGGTCTCATGTAGGACCTACACTACAACTGCCCAATTTCTCACTACATACACACATATCTACCCAACAGACAGCAGACTGTTCTGTTCCGTGTTTCACAACTATCTCTCAAACTCCGTTTTTCAAGAACATAAAATAGATGCAGTGAGTGAATAAAAGGGTTGAGTATGGAGATTTCAGAGCCCGAAAAATGAAATTCACAATGAAATGCCTTCAAAGAAGGACTCAAGATGGGGTTTGACCATTTCTGCAGTAGGCAGGCAGAGAATTAGAATACTCACGTACAATCATTTGGAATTATTTTTGCATCATTTCAGTGAAACTGTATTTCACACCACAAAGTACTTTTAAGACAAAATAAATATTTAAAAGCCATATAATCTAATCCTCACAACATAGTGCTAGATAGGGAAAACTGATTTATTATCAACAACAATCTAATAAAACAGGAAATTACTCTAACCTAGTGCATATTCCCCAGATTGCTTCATCTTAATCCCAGTTTTTTCGGGTTTGCTCTTTCATCTGCATGTCAACCATGCCTTCTTGACCCTCAAAGACACTTCAAAAGTGTGCCAGTACATACCACAATGCAGACATAAATAAACATTAAAACATTTTCTCATCTATTGTCACTGAATTTCAGAATACTTCCTTCAATTCCTACAGGTGGCGACGGAGAGGTGGAAAATGATACGGATTCTTTTGAACTGACCAATAACAAGACCTCTTCAGCTCACTCCTCACATTATTTTCACGAAAGAATAGAAGCTTATTTTTCTTTCTTTCATTTGAACTAAAATGTTTGCCAACACTATGGGATAAGACTGTGTTAAAATTTGTGGTTTAATTCCAAATATTTCTGAATTTAAAAAATTGTGATTATTTTTCTGCCATATTTTTCAAATATTTCATTCTATTAAGAACATGAACAAGCTATTGAACAAGCTTCAAAATAATTACTGATGTGGGTTAGCAAGCCTTAATAAACGGCACCCACTCAATCCTGCATGACTCGTACCTGAGTACTTGAAAATGTAAACAGATTCAAACTTGGCACCAGACCAGCTGATAGCTAAAGGAATGAGAAAAGTGCCCTGGTAAACTCTTCACTTTACTTGTCCCAACAGAAACATCCAGGGATCTCAGTCTAATTTCAGACAACTAGATACAGAGTTGCCACTTTCAGCAGGTTTGGAAGCAAATTCACATTCCAAAGGAAATAGAGGCTATAACTGAGGAAAACATCAAATGCTACTGGGATGCCAAATGAATTCCACTGTGGAAAGGATGCTAGAAGTATGATGAACGTATTCCCATGCTGCAAAGGTCGAAGGAGTGTGCTGTATCCTGCTGGAGTAGTCTCTCTGTCATCTTTCCCGTAGTAAATTCCCAAACTCTTGCAGCAATTCCAAAGCAAAAAGCTCCCCTGCAGTCAGAGTCGACACTCTTACACATAAACCACTGCCTGAGCCATTACTGCATCCACAACCTTTAAAAATTACTGTTTATATAATGACAATAGACCACTTTGATCCACTCCATTCAGAGACTTTCATGAATTCTCTGCCAAATAAATCTAAAGACAACCATTTTGAGAAAGTCAAGGTAATTTTTGAGATCCCGCTCAACACCAAGAAATATGGAATTTACAAAAATAGTACAAACATGGAGTTAAGACTGGTATTTTCCAATTTACCTTGACGGGTACTTTCCATATGAATGGTACCTTGCTAGGCAGCTACAGTACAACAGGTACGGTGTGTAAGCTTCCAGTTCTGGCTTTCACTTTATGGAAGCACATGGGATACATCTGCTCAAACATACTGGACTTATGTTTTATTTTACTGCCTCTGTATTGAAAAAGCAGTACAGTTTCTTTTGCAAATCTTCAAATTTCCTGATAATATTTTCTCCAGATATCTGAAGTTGTTTTTTAAAGCACAAGTTGCAGGAACTTTTCCCACGATTATCTTTTAAGGAAACATAATGTAGTTTATTTTCTTAAATATGGAAGTTGGGGGGTGAAGAAATGGAACAGTAAAAATGTGTTCTTCTCAAATGATCTCCAATATTCCAGCAAGGTGTGCCTGGCCCTACC
>JAUMJJ010000184.1:3025000-3035000 GCA_033556795.1 Tapera naevia | reverse complement strand
GAATATTTTTCTTTCACATCTTATGAAAGGATTTATAACCCATCTGAACGTCTAAAATGCCCGAAGAAAACAAGGTCTTCAAGATGAAGATGCACACACTTCTCCCTAGTTTCAACTCTTTTCCCCCCATACTCTCCTGAAAAATGACTCTGTTCTTTGTCAATGCACTCAGTCCAACAACTACAGCTTCGCTGCCCACGCCATCGGTTTTACTGATGCTCAGTCAGCCTCCTTGCACCTTGAAGTCATCTGACCATTTTTTTAGTATCTTTCCTTAAACTTCAGTGCAAACCCAGTCATATTTCACGCACAGACAATTAGCCCAGCCGAAATAATACCAGTTAAATTACAATTTTTAAGAGGATTCTAGTTATAACTAACTGCAAAGAGGCTATCCCTCTCTCCTTAGTACTTTTATCCTGAAGTCAGCAGCATTTAGGACAGCACTTCTGGTTAGAGCTCGTTTGTACAACGCAACGTCGTTATGAAAGCCTTTTATCCTCAATCATTCAACCAATCCAAACGTGGAGAACCTTCTTCGAGAAACAAGCACTAATAGATCTCTTTCATTTCCTTTTAATTTTAGGCAGACAAATGTTACACATCCTGAGCTGAAGGCTCTCTGGACATGGAATCACTTAGTAATGACTCAAACAAAATTTAACCCCATGGTAGCTAACTCTTAAGACTCCCTTTTGCATTCATCTGTTGATTTTAAATGCTACTGACCTAAAAAGTAAAAAACTGATGGCAAGAGGGGCTTGTAAAATTTAACAGAACTCGTTTTGTCCACTTATACCACACAGCAGAAGAGGCTGACTCTGGCACAAGTGCATCTTCCCAGCTGTAATTCAGAAAACTCAATGATAATACCTGTAGATGCTACATTATTTTGGGAAGAATCTTGACTAGTGCAGGAAGAGATTGCCTCTTGAAAAACTAATATCACAGTGTAATGTGAACAGTAACATCCTTAAGCAATTGGGTCTTTGACCAAGAGAACTTTAGGAGACAAGAGTCACAAAATGAATGTAACTATTGAAGACATAACGCATAGTTCAAAGGCACATGTTCAGTCCTGTCCCAGGAAATGGGAATTGCACAGCAACAATGTGACAGCAATCTAAAAATGATAAGAAAAAGCATTATCTGTTGCATTTTCACCCCAGGTGATGCTAGAAAAGGTTAAATAATGGAGGAAAACTGGTATAGAAATCTCACTTTTCTGTTACCGTTTTATTCTATTTACTTCTTTTCTAATGAAAAATGGTTGGAAGTTACAACTGAATCTGCCAGATTCTCACCCTTTCAAAATCAAATTTTCCACCATTTTACACAGATAGCAAAACCACCTTTTTTGCCTTCCAGAAGGTAAGGTGACAAGCTATCGGTGCTGCCTTTGATGGTGTCTGTGATAGTAGACTAATCTCTAGCATCAGTTAAAGTGATTGCCATTAAAATCTTTATAAGCAATTAGCATTACTGCTTGAGCTCCAGTATTCCCGCTAATTTGCAGAGAGCAGGGAAAGCCAGCAATCTGCTGAATGCTAGTGGCTTCAAATGGAGTATCAATTACAGAAAAGGTAAACATTGCAATGGCGAAACACTGTACACACGAGCATCACCAAGTTAATGGATAGGAAATCTGTACCAGAGGAAAAAAAATGGGCTATTGTATTTTAGGAGAGAATTTTCTTTTTCAGCACTATTAATCATTCTACTTCCACAACAGACATTTTCTCTATTCATTTTTCACACATCATGAAAGCCTGCACTGAATTCTTGAAGTTATGGTCAAACATATGCAAAACAAAGCCAAATAAATTCACCTGTCTTAAAATGTTAAACCTTTGTGTACCGCAGGTGCAGTCCTCGTGCATGTATAGAAGTGCTAGATATTTCTTATTCTCAATACAGAAGAAGTCATATCAGGCCTAAGGGGATGATTCTCCATTATTACAGATCGAAAAACTCCTCTAACAATATTATTGCAAGCTACTGACACGTTATTTAAAGCTATCTTGGGTCAGTTTTAAATCTTACTCCTTTGTCAAAAATATAAATTTCTCATGAGTTTGCCTTCATCAGAGGAGGAGTTTCATCTTTTTTTCCACATTCTACCCCTGGTGGAAGACGTGGACACACAGCCACAAAGATGCACCGTGTGATTTTTCTTAATTTTAGAATCCCAGACAGCATCCCAACATTGCATATTGTAATGGGAGAAACCAAGCATGCCATTCTGAAACCCAAGCTACAGAACACAGTGCTTGAGTGGCAGCAAATAGGGCTCTTAGGATCCACTGACACACGCTGACGCTCAAGTGCGAACTGTGATCGTGCACTGAAGGCTTTCACTCTGGCATCTTCACATGTGCTACAGTTCAGGTCACTTCACTGATAAATGCACAACAAAAGGAAATTCCACATATAACATTCTTTATTTCATTGATATGAAATAAAAACTTTGGATATTTTTAACTCAGAAAAGCACATTATCATTTAGATCTCTCGTAGACATCTATTCTGAAACCATACCCAATTCTACATTCTTCTGTCCCCCAAACTTTATTCTCACTTACGTAGATATTTACACAGCCATGCAACCATCCAGCTAACATCACCCTCCAGACAGTAACAAGGTCCCCTCTAACCCTGTAGCTGCTATAAAGTATGGAGAAGTTAAATGCACAGATGAAAAAAAATTTGTCTCAATTTCATACTTCTGCAAAATGGTAATTTTGTACTTAAAATGTGCAAGATGGATGTTCAGACATATAGGCTGAAAGCCTAAATTATATTTGGTCATAATTTATGTAGTACAGTCCCAAAGAGATACAAAAAAAGGCAGAGCATAATTTATCTGTTGGAATCAGAGATAGCTTTACTAAAACTCCCATTTATTCTATCCCCTATAGCCTTAACCAGCCTTTGTCCTCAGGGCCCGTTCTGTTTAAGCTTTCCGTATTGCTGTTTGATCACATATTGTAGCCTGTAATTTCTCTATCATGTGAAGCAAATTCAGCTCACAAAAATTATGATCTCCACGACAGCAAACACTGCATTTCTAAGATACAAAGTATTTTAGCAATACAAAATTATTTGCATGTGAAATGTCTGTCAGGGGAACAGACACTTTAATTTTGAGCACAGTACTACTAGAACGTAAGTATCCAATACTCTGAGAGTGGTTTCACTAGGAAGAACCTGAACAGAGATGTGGGGAACACAGCAGGCACAGTTCTCTTCATGGAAACTTCAGTGTTTCACAGAAGTCAATGGGATTAATTAGGGTTTATGCCAAACCTGAATTTAAGTTCATTTCTTAAAATCTAATACTTCATTTGACAAAGTGCAGAAGTTTTAACAAAAAGTAATGCAAGTTTCATCTGTCAAACTTAGTAAAAACCAGCAATTATTCCTTCTAGCAATAGTTTTTCTAAATACACTTCCATGTAGCAAGTTAGCTCAAAATTTACATTAGAAACATTTCATGTCCATAAAAAAGAGAATTTATAGCTGTAATACTTGAGTCTTGGACTCCTCCTTATTCTGTTAAAATCGGTCAGGACTTCTCCATATTCTCTAAGACATCTTCATCCACAAACCTTTCAGATCATGACCTTGTCCTATTTTGAACCAGTGCATAGATGTAAAAAACCCTTGGACTAGATGAAAGTGGGCACCTAATATGTAACAGGACAATGACACGATTTCCTCAATCTGAATGCAAGAAATTATTCAAATCACTGCAGCTTTCTGACTCAGCCTGTTCTAATAGGCAGAATATGGTGCCTTGGAACACCACTACACGTGCCGTTCACACAACCCAGTGGGGCTGCTCAGTGCATGGTGTAAGGTCCACGATGCTGGGAGAGTACTCTTAAGTTGAAGAAGCTCTTTATGTCTACAGAAATACAAAAAATAAGACACTTGAAAGAAGAAAAGCATTTCCCCAACTCCAGGACTGCACTTGTGCAGTAAGTGTAATATAGCGCCCTGACACCATCCTTCAGGTGAGAGCTTAAACCAGTCATTTGTATTTTCTTTTTTTGGCATTAAAGATCACTTCACGTTTTGAGGGAATATATAGTTATATTTGTTCAGCATCAACTTTTCTTCATTTTAAGCCATCTCTACTTGGCATTAAAAATGAAATGGAAATGGGAAGGACTCATCTGGGCAGTGTTACAACTTTGGCTCCTCCAGAAACACAGTAGAATTCTCAAATTTCCCCAATTAACACTGGTGAAGAACCACATTAATTAGGGTTTGGGGGGCTTTTTATTTCGTGGGGCTTGGAGGTTGGGGGAGGAGCTGAATCTCTAAGAACATTTTAAGGATCCATTAAGCACTGGCATTCTCTATGTCCTTATTTTATGAATACGAACATTAAGAATACAACATAAGGTACTAAGGAAAAATAATATCCAGATCAGAAATAAATATCCAATAAACAATATATTTTTTCCCATTCTTTCTTTATCCATTTCTTTAAGAAAAAAAAAAAACAATAGCTATGGAGTAAAAGGGCTACAAATCAAAGAGTTTACACTAATCTTTGAACTCAAAGGTGATTCCAGTAAGTAATTTAAATAAGAAGCTTCCTCCATTTGACTAAGCTATGGACTGGATTATCACTAGTACTGGGAATATGGGTCCTTCATGTCAGAGGTCTCCTTTAAGCAATTTTTTTCATTTGAAAATTCTCTTGCCAAAACTGCCCTTTAGCATTGAACACCCCAGCAGAAGACCAGCAGGCAAAACATTTCACATTTCCAGCACTGATGCACTGAGGGAAGAAAATGTTTATAAGGAAATTTCTGAAACATTGAAAAATTATACTACCTATGCCAATCTGTCACATGACTCAAAAAGTGTAGAAGCTGCTACTGAGAACACTCAGAACACTGCGATAAATGAGAGAGCAGGATCTCAAAATGAGAGGCAAAGCACTAAAAAGATGTGTGTGCAGAGGTCCTGCAAACCACAAACTTTTTCTGAAGTAACATTATGCCACACAGAGATAAGTAATATGTGAACAGGTGGTGACTCACAAATGCAGAGAACACACAGACCCCTTCACTGGAGATAGAATAAAAATTACCAGCCAAGGCAGTCAGAAGGCAGCACCAAACAATAACCTGGTTGGGAAGCCACAGGCAGCAGGTATTTGCCAGGTTGATAATTCCAGCTCGACCTCACAACTCACGCCTTACTGACTAAACAAAGCAAAATGCTAAGAATACCCAACAGATCCCAAATCATACAGTCAAAATTCATTGGAAAACAGTTCATTCACCCTCTTGGTATTGTGCCCCCTTTACAAAGTGGGACTAACAAACATAATTAGGGAAGTCTCAAGATTACATCACCTAAAACTTAATGTTATTGACTTATATATGCTTTTATTTTCAGGTTTAAAACCCATTTTCTAAACATCCCGTGGAATTACCTTCTTTTGCCTCAAGACACAATACAAATAAATCAATGAGTAAGCTATGTCCACCCTGAAGAACTTTTACTGTTTATTCATTTTAATCAAATTTCCCATATGCTTTGACTTTCTATCCTTCATTGCCTTTAGCTATCCATTGCAGCTACTGATGACATACAAATGTTAATTTGTTCAAATTCAAACACAAAATAGAAGAGCCCATTTTAAAGACTACTACGCAAACATCACTCAAAATGAAAGAACTGAATTAAACAGACTATAGAAAGTGAAAAAAATAACTTCATTCAAGTGGATCCCTATGTTAGCTCTGTCAAATGAACTTCAGTCTCTTCAGGACTAAATTAGTGATTTCTTCCTTTGAAACTTAAAACAGCTGCATATTTTATTAGAACATACACAGAAAGAATAACTCCTTTAAAAATAAACCAATCGTGAAGCATCCAAAGAACCAATGACAGCAAACTTCATTCATAGTAATTAAGGGTAATCCCCGCGACAGCAGACACACAGCAGCTGTGCAGCAGTTGATGATGCTTTTTGTTCTGCTTTTGTCATTTTTAATATTAATTTTGCTACATGTCCCTTCTATGCTTTAAAATATACACATGTGCTAAGACCACAAATAGCCACTCAGCTGTAGAAACGAGGCAACACACTTAAGTTCTGCCTCAGTCCTCAAACTACTTTTCACATTGGGTTTGCAATCAAATAATTGGTTTTGCTTTCACTTGGATACCTGACCACTAACACTTCCCAGTCACTAATCCAAACACAGCATCATTTTGTTCACTATTTGACCAGAGACCTCCTGCAGGTTCTTGCTGCTCTGTCAGATTCACAGCAACATAAAAACTCTTGGAAATCATAAGGCACAAACTTAAAAGCAAATAAACAATTTGTTAACTACAGCAAGGCTGAGCTTTTACCTAAGGTCTCCTCTAGCTCATGCCTCGGAAGCATTCCATTAATGCATGAAACAAACAAATTCTAACGCACCCACTTCCACCTGGGATAAAATAAAGTTCCTCCAAAGCTCATCTTCCAAACTGAGCAAATCTGAGCAAATATGGTTCAGTATTTAAAAGCTTCAATCCAAATTCAGCACAGGCAGGACACCTCTATTCAACACCTCAAACTCTCACAATAAGCAAGTGTGTGATTCTGAGAAGCTCGTGTCATCACCTCGTGTCTTCTACACAGCTTTCTAATTGATAAATCAGTTACTGGCCTTTCCTTGTTTCTTTTTCTTCTATGCTCTTCAACTTTTCCCAGAAAATCTTGCTTTTTTTCTGATGAAGTGATTCACAGAGAACATACCTGTTCTTCCAAAATACACATGCAGGACTCCAAGTGTGTGTCTAATATTATAAGGGTATTGACAGAGAAATAAATTATGTAAAAGTGTGCAGTGTTTTCATATTTGTGCATTCTTGATGCCCCAAGGCACAAAATCTTTAGTCTTTTCTTTTAAAATAGCAAAGCAACGGCAGTTTCCACCAGTAACCACAAGAGTTAATCTATTACGGTTTACTGCTCAACTATCCTTTTCAAGATGATAAAATGAAGATCAAGAAAGTCCCCATATAAATTCATTTCAAACCCACTCGTTAATATTGTCACTAAGAATGAACACATTATGGAGATGAGAAAGCTTTCTTGCACGTCACCAAGATATTCTACATTTATCATAACTAGGAATGGGATCATCATAAATTATCAGTAATCATAACTTTCTTTTTAATTAGTTTCGACTAATGCCACTTTCAAAAGCATTCTCCATGCACATCCAGTGGTCAACTGCATCATTGGGTATGTGAGAAATCAGAACCAGGATTGCAAGGGGCGGCGGGGGGGGACAATTCCATAAATATTTAGAATTGGTCTTGAAACACCAGACCTGTTTCATATGGCTCATCCTAGCCTATCTTTTAACCCTGAACATGTTAACTATCAGTTCTTCCTCTGGAGACTTGAAGATCTAGGGTTAACAGCCTTCTGTTTTAAAAATTCATCGAGGTGCAAGCAAATGGTATTGCTTCCAATGCATATGCATCGCAACAAGCCAAGGAAAAAAAACCATTACCCCCTACAGGATCCTTGGCAATTAACTCCAGCTATGTCAGCAATTTTTTGAAAAATCTCCTAAACATGAGGAAATCTCATCTTCACCGTGTGAAAGACAAAGCTACTGCAGTGACTCTTCCATGCATTACAATGTGTGTGTCTTACTTCTTAACCAAGCCGCTAATCACGCAAATTATTGCAACTAATTACATCTGAAGGTCTAATTAATTCTTTCAGTACCACATCATTTAGTACGCATTCACAACACAGCACCTGTTTTGAAAATCCTTGCAGTTAATTTGTTTATAAACAAACACTATTTGCATAAAATGTTTAATGAATGGTTTAACAGTTAGTACAATACTCCAGCTTTGTCTTAGTAGATTCGAGGTCATCGAAGGCCACAATAAATTAATTTTAAACTATACAAATTGATTTAAATAGTATGTGTGAATTTCTCATTAATAAAGAAAACATTTCTAACATGTTAATTAATACCTCTGTAACAGGCCAATTACTGTCTCTGTAAGTGCATCTTACAGTCAAACCCAAAAGATTTTAAAGGGTTCTAACTTTAGTGGAGTAAAATGGTGAAACTAATATGTACATGGGACACATGTGCAAGTCACAGTGGCATTCAGAACTTACTTAGAGATGTCAGGTAACTTTTTATGCAAGACAGTAACATACTTCAATACTCTTACCAAGCATTTCAAAAACCATAGAAGATTGGCAGCCTGTATATCACTTCCATATGGAACGAAGAAGTAAAATCAACTGATTTAACTGTACTTTATGCTGGATGGTGACTCTTTCTTGTTTTTTTTAAATAAATAATATTTTGTCATTGAATGTTCCCTAATAATAAACATCCTGATTAAAGGATTAAAGGTTGCATACAGTGTTCTGACTCCAAAGTGTTGTAATTCTTCAGATACAATAAGATGTCAACCTGCCTCATGTAGAAACTAAAAGAGAACATTATTTCTTACTATCAAACATATTCTTCGCATGAACTATCACTGAAATATGTTTATAGTCCCAAAGTTTGTTTCTGATTTGCAAGCATTTTCACATTTGATAAGCACCTATTGTAAATTCACATTCACTCATGAAATATTCTTATGATAGGAAGCTAAGAATTGTAAAATATATTTATATCCTTACCCTTGTGCAGTGTTGCCCCTTAACGCATACTTTGATGAATTCACATCATCGTACTACACAGCACTCTGTGCTACAGAATCTGATTCAATAGGGCAAATAAGGAACAAGGGAACTAAAACCACTGCTCCTTTTCTTTTGAATGGGAAATTTACTGTGACTATAACCACACACCCACCTCAGCCAGTCGCTCAGCAACAAAACCACTCAGGGAGACTGATATCCTGTAGTTGCCTCCAAAAACACTCTTAAATATGGATAATCTAATCTTCTTACAACACAGTTTGCTGTTTCTGAAATAGAGATTTGCCAACAACTTTCAAAAGAAAAAAAGGGGAAGTGTGGTCAAGGCTATCACAGTGTGGGGAGCAGCTATGCCTGTATCACAGTCTGAAAACATAACACATACTGGGTTATTGACCTCACACTGCCTACTTAAAAATAATCCTAATTCATTTCAGCACTATGGGGTTTTCTTGGCAGAACACATACTTTCACTTTTCTTTCTCTTTAAAAAGTTTCCTAATCCCAGCACATGACAGCTGCAGAGTTCTAAATATGCCACTAAAAGACAAGATTTATTTCAATTTCTAAGAAATCCACAACTCTCATCACATTGACACCAGCATCAACTGTTCCTCACAGACCAAAACATCTTAGTCAGATCAGCATTTAAAGTGATGCAAACCAGTGGTGTCGTAAGAGCAGGAATAATCTGGCCTGTGTGATTAATGTTCAGCTAAGTGCTTCTCAGTCCTATCCATTCTCTCCTTGGGTCTCGCAGTGCACAACATATAGCTTTTGAGAAAGACCTATCAAACATGCCAAGTGAAAGATCAGGTTTGCCATGTACAGATTCACTAAAAATCAATCTGAAGCTTTTGCTTTCCTATTGCACATTTCCTTCCCTTTACCATACAATTCACAGAACCACTTAGATGTCTTCATGACAGATTATATGGATATCCTTTGAAAAATCAACAGAACTTGTGAATGCTCTTCCCCATATGCAAAATTCCTTAAATTTCAGATCTCAATCCACAAGACAAGGGCCTCTTTTTGTAACTAAAACCTGTACAGTAATTAATTCAATCTACACTCTTTATATCCATTCACATAAATCCGTCTGCTTGAGACACAAAGTATGTAATGACCACGCAACTGTTTTCTAACTACTAAATGGGGATAAACTTGCTTTTTCAACTGAAAAACTGAAATGGGGGGGAGGGGGGTGTGTGTTTTGCTGCTTAAAACAAATATTTTTGTCTACAAGGCCTTGTTATATGCTGTTCTATTGTTATAAGTTACGGAATC